>SWJQ01001627.1:13385-30135 GCA_007252995.1 Zosterops borbonicus
TTTGTTTTGTTTTCTTGGCTTTTTTTGTGGGGATTTTTTTGTGGGTTTTTTTGGAGGGTCTTTTTGGGGGTTTTTTGTTTGTTTTTTTTTTGTTTAAAACACAGAACGTTGTATCTCCAAAAACAGGAGGGGAAAACACAAGAAATGAAAGGAAAACTAGATGAAACGACTCAGAAAAATCAGTTTTCATGGAATTGTGCCTGCCAGGTGAAATATTTCCCAATTTCCAGGAACTAAAAGAGAACCAGGAGAGAGTTTAAAAAAGAACATTGGGAGGGATTTCTCCTAAAGGTTAAAACAGGGATTAAAACTGATGGAGAAGAAGTTAAAATGGGAGAATAAATAATATTTATTTATAATATTATTATATTATATTATATTATATTATATTATATTATATTATATTATATATATTATATTGTATATATTATATTATATTATATTATATTATATTATATTATATTATATTATATTATATTATATTATATATATTATGAGGGTGGGGAGGACCTGGCACAGGTGATTCCATGGATTTCTCATCCCTGGAAGTGTCCAAGGCCAGGATGGACAAGACTTGGAGCCACCTGGTCTATGGAAAGTTTTCCAGGATGATTTTTAAGTTCATTTTCAGCCCAAACCAACCCATTGACAACATTTTACGACACAAAATCCATCCAAAGATGCTCCCTGACAGCATTTTATGGCATCCAAAGATGCTCCTGATTATCATGTTTGCCTTGCCCTGAGTAGGTGGAGGGAGAAAATGCTGAACCTACAAAACCAATTTATTTTTTTGCCCTTTGTTCTTTGTCCCCAGCCCTGGAAGTGTCCAAGGCTGGAATGGACAAGGCTTGGAGCCACCTGGTCTATGGAAAACTTCCCAGGATGATTTTTAAGTTCTTTTTCAGCCCAAACCAACCCATTGACAACATTTTACGACACAAAATCCATCCAAAAATGCTCCTCATTATCACGTTTGCCTTGGCCTGAGTAGGTGGAGAAAGAAATGCTGAACCTACAAAACCAATTTATTTTTTTCCCCTTTGTTCTTTGTCCCCAGCCCTCGTTTGACCTCCTAAAAAAACCTCAGTTGACTCCACATCTCCTGTTGATCCCACTCAAGGCACCTTTAACCACGAACGCCCTTCAATCATGAAGGACTCACAAATAAATCCACTCATCTTTATTTCCTCCCCTAACGCCGAGAAGAACAACGAGAAAAAAAAAATAAAAATAATTATTTCCCTTCCGCCATAAAAACCCTAAAAGACAATAGAGATCCGGGGGTGGATCGTGCACCTCACGCTCCCTCTTGTTTGTGGCTTTGCAAATCGAGGAAAGACAATTTCAGCACTTTGGGGAATTATCTGTCCCTGCAATTTGGGGTTGGGATTTAATTATCGTCGGGTTTTATGGAGCAGGGAGTTCTATAAAAGGTGTCACCTGCACCAGGCCCTTCCATCCTCTTCTCTCACCTGTCCTGACTTCCTGAACCAGGTAAATCAAGTTTTTCTCCCAAAATTCTCTAAATTTTAAACTTCCTGTTGAGAAATCTGGTTGTGGTTGGGTTGGTGCTGCTGCTCTGGGGGAAATTTGGGGTTTAATTTATCATTTTTCTGTAGGAGAGAGGTTTATTGAGTGGTATCAAAACCCAAAGTTTTTATTATTAGGATTGAATTGTTTTTAGGACTTAAAATAATATATATTAGGACTGAATTATTTTTAGGACTGAAAATAATATGTATTAGGACTGAATTATTTTAGGACTGAAAAAATATATATTAGGGCTGTATTTTATTATTAGGACTGAATTNTAGGACTGAAAAAATATATATTAGGGCTGAAAATAATATATATAAGGACTGTGTTTTATTCTTAGGACTGAATTATTTTAGGACTAAAAATAATATATATTAGGACTGAATTATTTTAGGATCAAAAATAATATTTATTAGGACTGTATTTTATTATTAGGACTGAATTATTATTAAGACCGAAAATAATATACATTAGGACTGAATGTTATTATTAGGACTGAATTATTTTAGGACTGAAAATAATATTTATTAGGACTGTATTTTATTATTAGGACTGAATTATTATTAGGATCGAAAATAATATACATTAGGACTGAATGTTATTATTAGGACTGAATTATTTTAGGACTGAAAATAATATATATATTAGAACTGAAAATAATATATATTAGGACTGTATTTTACTATTAGGACTGAAAATAATATATATTAGGACAATATTTTATTCTTAGGACTGAATTATTTTAGGACCAAAAATAATATATATGAGGACTGTATTTTTTTTTAGGACTGAATTATTTTAGGACCAAAAATAATATATATTAGGACTGAAAAAATATATATTAGGACTGTGTTTTATTATTAGGACTGAATTATTTTTAGGACTGAAAATAATATATATATAAAAATATATATATTATTTTAGGACTGAAAAGGGTTCCTTGCCTGTGCTTCAGGAGATAAAGAATAACCTGTATTTGTGGCTGTATTTGGAAGGGTTTGTAACAGGAAAGATAAAATCTGAGTGGAAATTCATTGGCGAAGAGTGATTTAATTGTCTAATTTAGATAATTATCTGATAAATATATATATGAATAATATTTGGATAAATTATCTGATCTGGAAATTCAAAGATAGAGGTGAAGAGTAAAGGTGTGGTGGGTTGAAGCCAAGAGTAGCCTGGAGATTAAAATGATAGGAAAAAACAGGAATGGGAATTACATTTATAACCCAGATTTAATAATAATAATAATAATAACAATAATAATAATAGTAATAATAATAATAATAATAGTAGTAGTAGTAGTAGAAAACTAATAACATAAAAATATTATTATTGTTATTATTATTGTTATTGTTGTTATTGTTATTATTATTATTATTATTACTATTATTATTATTATTAACCTTGGGCTGCTCCACCACAACCAAAAGTTCTTTATTCCTCCAAAACCAACATAAACCAACACCTTCTACAGATTCACCTCCAAATTCCCCGTCCTGTTACAATCCCTGTTCTGACAAGGATCAGCACAAAGGAGATCAGTGGCAACAACCAGGAGCCAGAGCCACCAAATCCTTTTTTCCAAAAGAGTTCAGAGCCCCAAAATCAAAATTCTGGAGGTGTAAAGGTCATTGTCGGCATCTCAAAGCCCTGATCCAAATTTGGGAATTTGGGACAGTCACCTTTGCAATTCCCTCGCGATGGTTTCAGCCAAGAAGGGAATCTGAGCAGACAATGAGATTTAATCCCTGTTCTGACAAGGATCAGCACAAAGGAGATCAGTGGCAACAACCAGGAGCCGGAGCCACCAAATCCTCAATAACAACACGCTCCACTCCTGGGGCAGAGCCCCGGCCCTGCTGATCCCCTGACTCACCAAACGCCTCCAGAAAATAATTCTGGCTGTTCCTGACTCAATTTTCATCCTTTAAGAGATGCAGGGAAATCCCGGTGATTGAAGTGTTTCTGTTTAGGGAAAGGAGGCAACTCCAGAGCCTTTTTCTGGCTGTAAATAACACCTTGGACTTGGTGAAATCAACTGTTATTGTAGATCGACCTCGAGATCTGGTCTGGAAATTCAAAGATTGAGGTGAAGAGTGAATATGGGGTGGGTTGAAGCTGAGAGTAGCCTGGAGATCTCAGTGATAGGAAAAAACCAGGAATGGGAATTACATTTACTTCCCAGATTTATTTATTATTATTATTATTATTGTTATTATTATTATTAGTAGTAGTAGTATTATTATTAACCTTTGGGCTGCTCCAGCACAGCCAAAAATTTGCTCTTCCATTAAAATCAACATAAATCAACACATTGTGAAAAACACAACACAATTACACATACAACACCCATCCCAACATTTCCCAAAAAACCCGACTTCACAACCTTCATTCACAACAAACCTCCCACAGCTCCAACCTCCAAACCCTCCCCGCAATGTCCTGCTCCCACCTGTGCTCCACCTCCTCGTGCTGCGCCGAGATGGCAAAGCGCGGAACACCCAAAACACCCCACTCATCATTTTAAAGCCGAATTTCCACTTTTTGGTCCTTTTTGGTCCTCTTTTCCATCCTGTTCCCACCTCAAACCCTTCGAGATGTCCTGCTACGACCTGTCCCCATCCTCATCCTGTGCCGAGATCACAAAGCGCGGAACACCCAAAACACCCCACTCATCATTTTACCGCCGAATTTCCACGTTTTGTCCTCTTTTTCATTTTAATGCCGAATTTCCAATTTTTCTCCTCTTTTCCAGCCTGTTCCCACCTCCAAACCCCTTCAAGATGTCCTGCTCCGACCTGTGCTCCAGCTCCTGGTCCTGCGGCGCGCTGCGTCCCCAGCCCCTGGCCGAGAGCGGGAACGAGCCGTGCGTGCGGCAGTGCCCCGACTCCACCGCCCTCATCCAGCCTCCCGCCGTGGTGCTCACCTTCCCCGGGCCCATCCTCAGCTCCTTCCCGCAGGATTCCGTGGTGGGATCTGCTGGAGCGCCCGTCCTGGCGGCCTCCGGGGCCTCGCTGGCCTCCGGGGGATTTGGGGCTGGGGGATATGGCTATGGGGGTTATGGCTATGGGGGTTCCTCGTTGGGTTATGGGGGATTTGGCTCTAGAGGATATGGGGGATTTGGATATGGGGGTCTGGGGGCTTGTGGGGGTTCCTCCCTTGGTTATGGGGGTCTCTATGGGTATGGGGGCTCCTCCCTGGGTTATGGGGGTCTGGGGTCCTGTGGGGGTTCCTCCTTGAGTTATGGGGGTCTCTATGGATATGGAGGTCTGGGGTCTTGTGGGGGTTCCTCCTTGAGCTATGGGGGTCTCTATGGTTATGGGGGTTTTGGGGGTCTGGGGTCTTGTGGGGGCTCCTCCCTGGGCTATGGGGGTCTCTATGGATCCCTGGGCTATGGGGGTCTCTATGGATCCCTGGGTTATGGGGGTCTGGGGTCTTGTGGGGGGTACCGGGGTCTTTATGGCTCTGGCAGATCCTTTGGCTCCTTCTCCCGTTACGGCCGCGGCAGCTGCAGCTCCTGCTAAACCCTGAGAGGAAAAAAATCCCACCAGCAGATGAAAAAATGTGATAATTTCACAGCCAAAGATTTTGGGACCTCCCCTTCTCCATCCCAAAATCCACGAATTTGTGGCTGTTTCAGCCCCTTTTGAATTCCTCCTCTTTCAGCTCCTGCCTTAAATCTTTTCCTCACCTCAATTTCCGAGGTAAATCGGGAATAAAAGGGCTCAGGATGGGTCCTGCCTGTTCGTATCCACAGCTGGGATTTGGGAAAAAACCCGAATCAGCCACATCTGGATGTGCCTCTGCCTGGAGAAGAGTTTCTTGCTTTTTTGGAGACTCTGAAATTCGCTGCTTTGCTTGCTCGTCATTAAAAGTTTTATTGCATCGAAGTTGACACGTTTTGGTGGTTCTTTTCTTCCTGTTTTCACCATTTTTTGCCTTTGGAGACGTGGAATATCCTGGAATTATGGAATGGTTTGGGGGGGGAGGGATCCTCAACATCCTTGGCGTGTTCTGGGTGTTTTTTCCTCCTGTTTTCACCAGATTTTTTTGCCTTTAGAGAAGCCTCACCTGTGCAGGTGTCACCCTAAAATATCCTGGAATTATGGAATGGTTTGGGTTGGGAGGGATCCCAAACATCCTTGGCGTGTTCTGGGTGTTCTTTCCTCCTGTTTTTACAGTTTTTTTGCCTTTCAGCCTAAAATATCCTGGAATTATGGAATGGTTTGGGTTGGGAGCGATTTTAAATATCCTTGGCGTGTTCTGGGTGTGGTTTCCTCCTGTTCTCACCATTNGGTGTTTTTTCCTCCTGTTTTCACCAGATTTTTTTGCCTTTAGAGAAGCCTCACCTGTGCAGGTGTCACCCTAAAATATCCTGGAATTATGGAATGGTTTGGGGTGGGAGGGAATTCTAAACATCCTTGACGTGTTCTGGTGTTTTTTCCTCCTGTTTTCACCATTATTTTTTGCCTTTGGAGATATGGAATATCCTGGAATTATGAAATGGTTTGGGTTGGGAGGGAATTCTAAACATCCTTGGCGTGTTCTAGGTGTTCTTTACTCCTGTTTTTACAGGTTTTTTTGCCTTTGGAGAAGCCTCACCTGTGCAGGTGTCACCCTAAAATATCCTGGAATTATGGAATGGTTTGGGTTGGGAGCGATTTTAAATATCCTTGGCGTGTTCTGGGTGTGGTTTCCTCCTGTTCTCACCATTTTTATTTGTTTTTGCCTTTGGAGAAGCCTCACCTGTGCAGGTGTCACCCTAAAATATCCTGGAATTATGGGAGAGAATNATTCTAAACATCCTTGACGTGTTCTGGTGTTTTTTCCTCCTGTTTTCACCATTATTTTTTGCCTTTGGAGATATGGAATATCCTGGAATTATGAAATGGTTTGGGTTGGGAGGGAATTCTAAACATCCTTGGCGTGTTCTAGGTGTTCTTTACTCCTGTTTTTACAGGTTTTTTTGCCTTTGGAGAAGCCTCACCTGTGCAGGTGTCACCCTAAAATATCCTGGAATTATGGGAGAGAATTTAAAGGTTCATCCAACCTGCCCCTAAAATATGGAGAGGAATGTCCTGCCCCCAAACAAACAAACAAAAAAACACCAGGGAAAATTTAATTTCATTATGAATTTCTTCCACTTCAAACTTTTATCTCTTCGAGTTTTGGGTTCTGATTCAAATATTTCCTCTGTCAAATATTTGAGGTCTCTCCTCAGGAGTTAAATCAATTTCCTTCCAAATCCTTAAATAAAAAGTTTAAAATCTGAAAATCTTTCTGTATAATTGTGAAATGTAAAGTGTTGGGTGGTTTTTTTTGGACAGAAAAACTGAAATTCAGGGATTCATTCACAGCAGAAAGAAAAGCTGGAGCAGGAAAAACCTGGAAAAAATTAAAATTAACCTGAAAATTCCCCATTTTTTTGCGCTTCTGATGTTTGTATTTTTGTAGTGGAGTTTTTTATGTATTTTTATGTTAATAAAAGTGATGTTTTGGAAATTGTATTTATAAATGTATTTAACTGAATTTTTCACTTTAAATGAATTTTGCTGAATTGATGTTTCAATGTAAATTAATTTTACCGAATTTATGTTTCACTGGAAATGAATTTTGGGAGTGATAAGGAAGAAGATAAGGAGGAATTGCACCCATGGAGGGATCAGGAAGAAATTGAAAGGAAAGGAAAAATCTGAATTTTTGCTTTGAGTTTTTACATCATCCAGTGATTGACTTCACTCCCAGCTGGGACATCCCAGGTGGGTTTGAACTGTGGACATTGTTCAAAATCTATAAAATGTATAAAAATATTATTTAAAATATTATATTTATATATAATGTGCTATATTGTAAATTATATTATATTGTATTATATTGTATTATATTATATTATATTATATTATATTATATTATATTATATTATATTATATTATATTGTAGTATATTGTCGTATAAGGTATTATATGCTATATTATATATAATTTATGTATTATAAAATATATAAAATATAAAAATATTATTTAAAACAATATATTTATATGTAATGTATTTTATATTGTTTATAATCTAATCTAATCTAATCTTATTAATATATAATATATAGTATATAATATATAATAATTTATATATTATAAAAATATGTAAAAAATATAAAAATATATAAATCAAGATCAAAAATAAACTGCCTCCTTTTTGCCCCAACAACTGACTGTGTGAGTGTCCTTTATTTCATGTCCTCTAATTAAATTTTAATGTCATTATTGTGGCCCAGGAGAGCTGGGGAGGGACAATTCCTGCCCCCGAATTCCTGCCCCCAGACCCAAATTCTGCATCAAGGAACAGGGACTGATTCACTCCCAGCTGGGACATCCCAGGCGGGTTTGAACTCTGACCCTCGGCCTGGTGTGAGGAGATGAATTTCCCCTCTCCCTGTACAGAGAGAAATGTTCCAAACCCACAACCAGAGAAATCACAACCAAAACTTTGGGTTGTTTTTTTTTTGCAGAACAGAATGACTTTATTGAGAGAAAAACAAAGGAAAATCCCAGCAGAAATGAAGATGATCAGATCACACTCAACTCCTCCCGCGGCTGCTCCTCTCCAGCCGCACGGCCAAGTCCAATTGTGGAATAACATCAATGATCCTTTTATCCCACATTTCACACACACACAGATGGGAAAAAACCAACCCAAACAATCCCAGAAAAGCACAAGTAGGAGGTGAAGGAAGCCAGGAGGAGCCGGGAGCCCCCAGCCCCAGCGCAGTGGGGTGTCCGTGGTCACGGCGTCTCCTCCGGGCTGGGGGCCGTGTCCATCCATGGCCGCTCATTCCTCATTTGGGGACATCCCCCCTTTGGCCTTCAGCAGGAGCCCCAGAAGCCGCGGCCGTAGCGGCCGGACCAGGAGGAGGAGTAGGGGCTGCAATAGGCCGAGCCAAAGAACCTCCCCGAGCCATAGAGACCCCGGTACCCCCCCCAGGAGCCCAGAGCCCCCAGACCCCCATAGCCATAACCCCCATAGCCATAGAGAGCCCCGGAGCCCCCAAATCCCCCGGAGGCCGCCAGGACGGGCGCTCCAGCAGATCCCACCACGGAATCCTGCGGGAAGGAGCTGAGGATGGGCCCGGGGAAGGTGAGCACCACGGCGGGAGGCTGGATGAGGGCGGTGGAGTCGGGGCACTGCCGCACGCACGGCTCGTTCCCGCTCTCGGCCAGGGGCTGGGGACGCAGCACGCCGCAGGACCAGGAGCTGGAGCACAGGTCGTAGCAGGACATCTTGAAGGGTTTGGAGGTGGGCACAGGCTGGAAAAGAGGAGAAAAATTGGAAATTCGACATTAAAATGACGAGTGGGGTGTTGTGGGTGTTCCGCGCTTTGCGATCTCGGCGCAGGACCAGGATGGGGACAGGTCGTAGCAGGACATCTTGAAGGGTTTGGAGGTTGGAACCGGCTGGAAAAGAGGAGAAAAATTGGAAATTTGGCGTTAAAATGGCAAGTGGGGTGTTCTGGGTGTTCCGCGCTTTGTGATCTCGACGCTCTCTTTTTCCTAAAAGTGTCTTGTGAATTCAAAATACAACAATTTGTGTTAAAATAACAAGCAGAGTGTGACATTATTTTACACCAGGCTTTGAGATTTAGAAGGCTGAAAATTACTCTTTTAGTTTTGGGATGTGTCTCCCTTTTATACCATTTTACACAGGCCAATTTGATTGGTGGAACAAAGGTAAAACCTCTTCAATCACATTGGTCAGACCAGAGGGACAGCAAGAAGAAAGTTAGAACCAGCAAAGGAGAGAGGCAGGAATTTTCTAATCCCAATAAATTGATTAAAAAAAGAAGACAAGGGAGGTTGGAATTTTCTAATCCCAACACGTTGATTAGAACCAGTAGAGGAAAAGAGAGACTGGAATTTTCTAATCCCAACTCCTTGATTAAAACCAGCAGAAGAGAGAGACTGGAATTTTCCAATCCCAAATCCTTGATTAAAACCAGCAGAGGAGAGAGACTGGAATTTTCTAATCCCAATAAATTGATTAAAAATAGAAGAGAAGAGAGGCTGGAATTTTTTAATCCCAACATTGATTAAAACCAGCAGAGGAGAGGGACTGGAATTTTCTAATCCCAATAAATTGATTAAAAATAGAAGAGAAGAGAGGCTGGAATTATCTAATCCCAACAAATTAAAACCAGCAGAGGAGAGAGAGAGAGACTGGAATTTTCTCAGGGAGGATTCTGAAGGGAAGAGAATCCCTCAGAACGGTTCTTACCTTTCTCACTGGGCTGAACGAAGAGAGGAAGGCGAAGTGAGGAGCCCTGGGTTGGGAGACGCTTTTATACCGTTCCCCAGATCCCCAGGGATCACCTCAAGGTGCAATTTGGGGATGTGGATAATTGGGGCAAACCCCAAACGAAATTCTGCTGACTCTTCCTGTTTGTTTGGGTTTTTTTTCTGGCCCCGAGTCTCGTGAAATGTGGAAGTTTCATCACAGGTCCCTCTTTGATCTGGAAAGGTGACAAGTGTCCTCCTGGCTCCTGTTATCGTCCCATTGGTAATTCCTGGCAGGAACGATCCCGACGCTCCTCCGGAGCTTCTCCGTCATTAATGGGGAAACCCGTCTGTTGGCTTGGGGGTCACCCGGTGTGAAGAGCTTTTTTCTATTTAAAATAAAATAAAATAAAATAAAATAAAATAATCTGGAGATAAAGTGATTTAGAGCTTGGGGGTCACCTGATGTGAAGAGCTTTTTTCTATTTACAATAAAAAATAAAAAATCTGGAGATAAAGTGATTTAGAGCTTGAGGGTCACTTAATGTGAAGAGCTTTTTTCTATTTAAAATAAAAAATAAATTAAAAAATCTGGAGATAAAGTGATTTAGAGCTTGAGGGTCACTTAATGTGAAGAGCTTTTTTCCATTTAAAATAAAAAATAAATTTTAAAAATCTGGAGATAAAGTGATTTAGAGCTTTTTTTCTATTTAAAATAAAATAAAATAAAATAATCTGGAGATAAAGTGATTTAGAGCTTGGAGGTCACTCAATGTGAAGAGATTTTTTCAATTTAAAATAAAATAAAATAAAATAAAATAATCTGGAGATAAAGTGATTTAGAGCTTGGGGGTCACTAGATGTGAAGAGCTTTTTTCTATTTAAAAAATAAAATAAAAAATCTTGATATAAAATGATTTAGAGCTTGGGGGTTCACCTGGTGTGCAGAGTTTTCCTCCATTAAAAAAATAAAAAAATAACTCGAGATAAAAATGATGTAGAGGACTTTTGGGTGGTCGTTTTTATCATTATTGGTCTCAAGTTAAAATAACAAGCGGAGTGTGACATTTCCTTCCCAACTGCCCAATGTCAGAACAACATGAAACCCAACGAAAATCCTCCTGTGGTCCTTAAATGGCTTTTGTGACAGAACTTTGGAATTATTTGGGTTGGAAAAACCCTTCAAGACCATCAAGTCCAAGCTGTGACTGACCTCCAACCGAGGCCATTCCCTGTTTTCCTCTCTCTCGTACCTTGGGAGCAAAATCCCATCCCCTGAAATTATTTTGAATAAAACACAGCTCACAAAATTCAGAATTTTTTAATTTACAATTCTTTTTCATTGGGGAAAAAAAACCTGAAGGGGGACAAACCTCCTTTGATATTTGGCCTTGAACTCGATGATCCCAAGGACACAAATATCTCAACTGAGGTGTTTGAACGTGATGTCATTCCATAATTGTGAGGTGCCTAAATCCAGCTCCGTGCCTTTAATCTACGGGATTTGCATGGACTTGCTTCCCTGGAAGCTTGAAAATATTATTGCCCCAAAAAAACCCACCCCCCTGACACCCCCAAAGGGTGAGAACCCCACCTCACCCATTTACGGATCATCTGTGGCGTGGAGTCGGAAATATTAAAATGGTTTTTCCATAAATGAGATGAGATGGAGATTTTGCGTCACACATCCCGAATTCCTGGTTGTTCCCTCATCCCAGAAAATTCCAGCTCAGCCCTGTTTGGGATTTATGGCTGGTGGATCACGGGAGCTCGTGAATTCCTAAAGACCTGAGGCAAGAATTCAAAGCGCTTCCGTCATATTTGGAATTTTGCACCAGAGAACCCATTTTTCCTACAAAATCCAATGTTTCCTCAGGCCATTTTTCCTACAAAATCCCACATTTCCTCAGGTCATTTTTCCTACAAAATCCAATGTTTCCTCAGGTGATTTTTCCTACAAAATCCCACATTTCCTCAAATCATTTTTCCTATAAAATCCCACATTTCCTCTGGCCATTTTTTCCTACAAAATCCCACATTTCCTCAAGCCATTTTTCCTATAAAATCCCACATTTCCTAAGAACCAGAGGCGATAATTCAAAGCACGTCCATCACATTTCCACTTTCGCACCAGAAAACCCATTTTTCCTACAAAATCCCACATTTCCTCAAGCCATTTTTCCTACAAAATCCCACATTTCCTCCGGCCATTTTTTGTACAAAATCCCACATTTCCTCAGGTGATTTTTCCTACAAAATCCAACCTTTCCTCAGGTGATTTTTCCTACAAAATCCCACATTTCCTCAAATCATTTTTCGTATAAAATCCCACATTTCCTTGGCCATTTTTCCTACAAAACCCCTCTTTTCCTCATGCCTGTTCAATGTTCTCAGGCACCATCTTTCTCTGGACAACATCAGTCCATCAACACCTGGGGAAAAAAAATCCCTTCAGGACCTCCAACCCCTTTGTGTCTTTAGTAAACTTCGTGAATTCCTTCTTTATTTATCTCCTAAACCCAAAGTTTCCTCCACGGAACTCTCTGGACTCGGCCAAAATTCAGGATTTCACCAGTTTTTTTCCCCTGCCCAGGATTAAATTCCGTCGCAATTTGCAATTCCGAGAAAACCCGTGAGGTGTTCAGTTAACACCAGGAGGAGCTGGCTTGGCCATTCCTGATGCAATTCCGAGGAATTTAACAGGAATAATAATTTCCCCTCCCTCCCCCTAAATTGGTCACAAGATGAAAAGAATCCTCCGTAATCTCTCAGGGTGACGTTTAGGTCGTCGCTACAAACAAATTTGAAATTGGCCTCATAAACGCCAATGAGGAACCCAACGATTTCATCATCGGGTTTGAAATTTGCAAGAGATGCTGATCTGGTCCCTCCAGCTGATATAAAAACTCCTCCGTTCTCCCGGCTCCTCCAAACGCTTCCCTCGACTTCTTCAAGACTTGGGTGAGTCTGAATTCCCTCCGTTGCTTCTCTCCGTGCCTTTTCTGTCGTTGGTTTCAACTCGAGTTGATGTCCAACGTCTTTTCTCTTGGGTGAATCTGCCTGGATTGAGGAATTTCCTGTCTCTGGGGTGGCAAATGGGACTTTTTGTACGGGACTTTTTGTATGTGGGGTTTTTTGGGTCAGGAACGCCAGATCTTGGGGTGATAGGATGGGGCTCTGAGGGATCTGGATCCCCAGGCTGGGAAAGCTGGGAATGCTCAGCCTGGAGGAGAAGAGGTTGTGTGGAGACCTCAGAGCACCTCCCAGGATCTGAAGGGGTTCCAGGGAAACCTTTTCCTCAGGAACTGCAGGGACAGGAGGCAGGGAATGGGGTCAGGGTGACAGAGGGGAGATTTAGGTTGGATTTCGGGGAGAAATATTTCCCCTGTGAAGGTGGGGAGGACCTGGCACTGGATATTCCATGGATTCTCCATCCCTGGGAGTGTCCAAAGTCACTTGGGATGGGACTTGGAGCAACCTGGGATAGTGGGAAGTGTCTCTGCCCATGGGATGATCTTTAAGGGCTCTTCCAACCCAGGCAATTCCAAGAGTTCTTTGGTTTAGTCCTAAATAAGTTGGACTTGAACCCTTTGGAATCACTTCCAGCTCGAGGAATCCCGACATTCCCTGATCCTCATTTTGACACATTAAACCCATCTCAATTTTTGCATAAAAGGTTCAAGGTCAGACAAGGGTGTCTTTATTGACACGTGATAAAATTATTTGTGTCCTGCTGCCAAAAATCCTCCAGGTTCTCTCCCTTCATTTTCTTGCTTTCAAACTCCTCCCCAAACCTCTGTTAAGGAATTACAGAAGGTCGTTAGAGATTTGTTCGTTATTGTCTCATCAAACGCTTTTCTGGGAAAGACAGGGATGACCTTTAAGGTCTTTTCCAACCCAGGAAATTCCAAGAGTTCTCTGCTTTAGTCCTAAATAATTTGGACTTGAGCCCTTTGAGTCACTTCCTGCTCGAGGAATCCCGACATTCCCTGATCCTCATTTTGACACATTTAACCCATCTCAATTTTTGCGTAGAATGTTCAAGGTCGGACAAGGGTGTCTTTATTTAAACGTGATAAAGTCATTTGTGTGTCAGCTGCCAAAAATCCTCCAGGTTCTCTCCTTCACCTTCTCGCTTTCATGCTCCTCCCCAAACCTCTGTTAAGGAATTACAGGAGGTCGTTAGAGATTTGTTCTTTATTGTCTCGTCAAACGCTTTTCTGGGAAAAGGCGGGAGCTCCCAATCCTATAATCTGCCGTTCCCTCCGCTCTCAGCAAAAATTGGGATGAGTGGGAAGATGAAGCTCCTGTAATTAAATCCTCCATAAGCTCCATCTCATGCAAACCTGCTGAACCCAAATCTGAGTTTTCCTAATGACTCACCCGCGGCGACCTTGGGACAAGGTCACTTTGCTCTCGCTGATTTTGCCTCCTGGAATTCAGTTTAATTTGGAAAAAAAAAAGTCATAGTTCTTTTTCAGGGTGTTGTGAGGGAGAGAGTTTTCCAAAAACATTTCTCACTTACTCTTGTGCATGGAGAATTTTCTGTAAACAGGAGAAATGTTTTTGTAGCTGTAACTTTGTAATTCATTCCTTTTCCTGGGAGGGACTTCTTGATGTCCCTTTGGTCTGACCAATGTGATTGAAGAGATTTTGTCTTTGTTCCACCAACCAAATTGGCCTGTGTAAAACGGTATAAAAGGGAGACACATCCCAAAGCTCAAAGAGTCATTTTCAGCCTTCTAAATCTCAAAACCTGGTGTAAAATAATGTCACACTCTGCTTGTTATTTTAACAAAAATTGTATTTTGAATTCACAAGACACTTTTAGGACAAAGAGAGCGTTGAGATCGCAAAGCGCGGAACACCCAGAACATCCCACTCATCATTTTAACGCCGAATTTCTAATTTTTCTCCTCTTTTCCAGCCTGTGCCCATCTAAACCCCCTTCAAGATGTCCTGCTACGACCTGTGCTCCAGCTCCTGGTCCTGCGGCGTGCTGCGTCCCCAGCCCCTGGCCGAGAGCGGGAACGAGCCGTGCGTGCGGCAGTGCCCCGACTCCACCGCCCTCATCCAGCCTCCCGCCGTGGTGCTCACCTTCCCCGGGCCCATCCTCAGCTCCTTCCCGCAGGATTCCGTGGTGGGATCTGCTGGAGCGCCCGTCCTGGCGGCCTCCGGGGGATTTGGGGGCTCCGGGGGTCTCTATGGCTATGGGGGTTATGGCTATGGGGGTCTGGGGGCTCTGGGCTCCTGGGGGGGGTACCGGGGTCTCTATGGCTCGGGGAGGTTCTTTGGCTCGGCCTATTGCAGCCCCTACTCCTCCTCCTGGTCCGGCCGCTACGGCCGCGGCTTCTGGGGCTCCTGCTGAAGGCCAAAGGGGGGATGTCCCCAAATGAGGAATGAGCGGCCATGGATGGACACGGCCCCCAGCCCGGAGGAGACGCCGTGACCACGGACACCCCACTGCGCTGGGGCTGGGGGCTCCCGGCTCCTCCTGGCTTCCTTCACCTCCTACTTGTGCTTTTCTGGGATTGTTTGGGTTGGTTTTTTCCCATCTGTGTGTGTGTGAAATGTGGGATAAAAGGATCATTGATGTTATTCCACAATTGGACTTGGCCGTGCGGCTGGAGAGGAGCAGCCGCGGGAGGAGTTGAGTGTGATCTGATCATCTTCATTTCTGCTGGGATTTTCCTTTGTTTTTCTCTCAATAAAGTCATTCTGTTCTGCAAAAAAAAAACAACCCAAAGTTTTGGTTGTGATTTCTCTGGTTGTGGGTTTGGAACATTTCTCTCTGTACAGGGAGAGGGGAAATTCATCTCCTCACACCAGGCCGAGGGTCAGAGTTCAAACCCGCCTGGGATGTCCCAGCTGGGAGTGAATCAGTCCCTGTTCCTTGATGCAGAATTTGGGTCTGGGGGCAGGAATTCGGGGGCAGGAATTGTCCCTCCCCAGCTCTCCTGGGCCACAATAATGACATTAAAATTTAATTAGAGGACATGAAATAAAGGACACTCACACAGTCAGTTGTTGGGGCAAAAAGGAGGCAGTTTATTTTTGATCTTGATTTATATATTTTTATATTTTTTACATATTTTTATAATATATAAATTTTTATATATTATATACTATATATTATATATTAATAAGATTAGATTAGATTAGATTATAAACAATATAAAATACATTATATATAAATATATTGTTTTAAATAATATTTTTATATTTTATATATTTTATAATACATAAATTATACATAATATAGCATATAATACCTTATACGACAATATACTACAATATAATATAATATAATATAATATAATATAATATAATATACAATATAGCACATTATATATAAATATAATATTTTCAATAATATTTTTATACATTTTTTAGATTTTGAACAATGTCCACAGTTCAAACCCGCCTGGGATGTCCCAGCTGGGAGTGAAGTCAATCACTGGATGATGTAAAAACTCAAAGCAAAAATTCAGATTTTTCCTTTCCTTTCAATTTCTTCCTGATCCCTCCACGGGTGCAATTCCTCCTTATCTTCTTCCTTATCACTCCCAAAATTCATTTCCAGTGAAACATAAATTCGGTAAAATTAATTTCCAGTGAAACATAAATTCCGTAAAATTCATTAACAGTGAAATATAAATTCAGTTAAATGCATTTATAGTAAAACATAAATTCCGTAAAATTCATTTATGCTAAAACATAAATTCTGTAAAATTAATTTACATTGGAACATAAATTTGGTAAAATTTGTTTACACTGAAACAAAAATTTGGTAAAATTCATTTCCAGTGAAACATAAATTCAGTAAAATTCATTTTTATTGAAATAATAATTCAGCAAAATATTCACCCCAGAACCTTTTCCAGGCTGAAAAATCCCAATTCCCTTTCACTTCTTATCTCACCTGGGATTTCCCTTATCTCACC
>SWJQ01001628.1:5505-18844 GCA_007252995.1 Zosterops borbonicus
GGGGTCCCGAAAATGGGTCTGGGGAGCCCCAAAAATGGGGTGGGGGGCCCAAAAATGGGTGTGGGGGGCCCAAAAATGGGTCTGGGGGCATCAAAAATGGGTCTGGGGGGCCCGAAAATGGGTCTGAGGACCCCGAAAATGGGTTTGGGGGGCCCGAAAACGGGTCTGGGGACCCCAAAAATGGGTCTGGGGGGCCTGAAAATGGGTTTGGGGGGCCCGAAAATGGGTCTGGGGGGCCTGAATTGGGGTGGGGGAACCCTAAAATGGGTCTGGGGACATCAGAAATAGGGTGAGGGGCACCAGAATTGGGTTTGAGGATCCAAAATTGGGGTCTGGGGACCCTAAAATGGCGTTTTGGGACCTTAAAATGGGTCTGGGGACCCAAAAAATGGGATTGGGGACCCCAAAAATGGGTCTGGGGCACCTGAATTGGGGTGGGGGCTGCTGAATTTTGGGGGTTTTCCCCATTTTTGGGACTGTTTTTGGGGCCATTTTTGGGACTATTTTTTCCCATTTTTGGGGCCATTTTTGGGATTAATTTTCCCATTTTTGGGGCCGTTCTTGGTACTATTTTTCCCTTTTTTGGGCCATTTTTGGGCCTATTTTCCCTATTTTGGTGTCCATTTTTGTATCATTTTTGGGGCCATTTTTGGGACTATTCTTCCCATTTTTGGGACCATTTTTGGAACTATTTTTTTGGCTATCTTTCCCATTTTTGGGACCATTTTTGGAACTATTTTTCTGGCTATCTTTCCCATTTTTGGGGCCATTTTTTGAGGCCATTTTTGGGGCCATTTTTGAGACTATTTTTCCCATTTCTGGGACCATTTTTGAGACCATTTTTTGGACTATTTTTCCCATTTTTGGGGCCATTTTTTGGGCCATTTTTGAGGCCTTTTATGGGGCCATTTTTGGTCCTATTTTCCCCATTTTGGGGGCCATTTTTGGGATTAATTTTTCCATTTTTGGGCCCATTTTTGGGACTATTTTCCCCATTTTTGGGCCCATTTTTGGGACTATTTTCCCCATTTTCGGGCCCATTTTTGGTCCTATTTTTCCCATTTTTGGGGCCATTTTTGGGGCCATTTTTAGTTCTATTTTCCCCATTTTTGGGGCCATTTTTGTTCCTATTTTCCCCATTTTTGGGCCTATTTTTGTTCCTATTTTCCCCATTTTCAGCTCCCTTTCTGTGCCATTTTCCCCTCCCCAAACTGACCATCCCCCTGTTACTTTCCCCCCAGGAGGGGAGGGCGAGGACGTTCTGGGGGAGCTCGAGTACGACAAGGTCCCGTTCTCGTCGCTGCGCCGGACGCTGGACCAGCGCCGCGCCCTGGTCATGCAGCTCTTCCAGGAGCACGGCTTCTTCCCCTCGGGTGAGACACAAAACTGGCCAAAATTGTCCTGAAATTATCACAGAATTATCCTGAAATCGTCACAGAATTATCTCAAAATTATCCTGAAATTGTCACAGGATTATCCTGAAATTGTCCTGAAATTATCACAAAATTATCCTGAAATTATCACGAAGTTATCCTCAAATTATCCCTAAATTATCCCCAAAATTGTCCAAAAATTATTACAAAATTATCCTGAAATTGTCACAAAATTATTCTCAAATTGTCACAAAATTGTCCCGAAATTATCACAGAATTATCGTCAAATTATCCTCAAATTATTCCTAAATTATCCCCAAAATTGTCCGAAAATTATCACAAAATTACCCCAAATTTTCCCAAAACTATCCCCAAAATTAACCCAAATTGTCTCAAAACTACCACAACATTACCCCCAAATTATCCCAAATTACCTCAAACTTATCATAAAATTACCTCAAAAATACCCTAAAAATATCCCAAAATTATCCCAAAACTATCCCCAAATTATCCCAAAAATTTTCATAAAATTACCATAAAATTAACCCAAAAATTATCATAAAATTAAAAAAAAAAATTTCCCAAAAATATCCCAAAAAATACCCCAAATTTTTCTCAAAATTACCCCAATTTTTCCCATAATTACCCCCAAAATATCCTGAAAATTATCCAAAAATGTTCATAAATTTACCCCAAAATTATCCCAAAACTATCCCCAAAATATATCCCAAAAATTATCCAAAAATTACCATAAAATTATCATAAAATTATCATAAAATTAGGCAGAAAATACCCCCAAATTTTCCTGAAATCACCCAAAATGACCCCAGTTTTCCCCTCTGTCCCCAGCCCAGGCGACGGCGGCGTTCCAGTCGCGGTTCTCGGACATTTTCCCCACCAAGCTCTGCCTGCAGCTCAAGATCCGCGAGGTCCGCCAGAAGATCATGCAGGCGGCCACGCCCACCGACCCGGCCCCGCCCACCGACCCCGAAAACCCCGCCCCTTCCGCCGAGGCCACGCCCCCCGCCACCGCGGCCCCGCCCCCTGCGACAGCGTCAGCCAATCAGGCCCAGCCTCCTTCGTCCTCAAGCTCCGCCCCCTCCTCGTCATCGTGCGCTGACCCCGCCCCCTCCGCCGAGGCCACGCCCCCTTCTCCCCCCGCGGGGGGCGGGGCGCGCTGAACCATTCCATGGCCACGCCCCTTTTTGCGGTGGCTCCGCCCCCTCGGGGAGGGGCCACGGGAATCTTTTAACAAATGGGAGAAAATTTTTTCTTTGGAGGCCACGCCCCTTCATTTGTGATTGGTTGGGGTCTGAAAGGGGGCGGGGTTTGTGTGTGGGGACACGCCCACTTTGTGTCACCACACGGGATTGGTTGGGGTGGGAAAGGGGGCGTGGTTTGTGTGGGGGACACGCCCACTTTGTGTCACCGCACGGGATTGGTTGGGGTGGGAAAGGGGGCGGGGTTTGTGTGGGGGGACACGCCCACTTTGAAAAGGAGACGCCCCCAGAGAGTTTTGGGGAGGGGACAAAGGGACAGGGGGTGGGACCTTCTGGGGACACCTTGGGGACACCCTGGGGACACCCTGGGGACACCCAGGGGTGGCACAGGGACATCACGGAGGACACTTTGGGGATCTTGGGGACACCTTGGGGACACCCTGGGGGTCATGGAGACACTCTGGGGACATTGGGGACATCACAGGGGACATTGGGGACATCCTGGGGACGCTGGGACACTTTGGGGACATCACGGAAGTGGCACAGGGACACTGGGGACACCACGGGAAGGTCACCAGGACCTTCAGGGGACACTGGGACACCTTGGGGACACTCTGGGGACACCTGTGGGGGTCACTCAGACACTTTGGGGACACTACGGAGGTAGCAGAGGGACACTGGGACACCTTGGGGACACCCTGGGGACATTGGGGACAGCATTGGGGACACTCTGGGGACACTCAGGGACATCACGGGGGTCACCAGGACCTTCAGGGGACAGTGGGACACCCTGGGGACACCCTGGGGACACCTCTGGGAACATTGGGACAATCTGGCGCTCACTGGGACGCTTTGGGGACACTCTGGGGACACTCAGGGACATCACAGGGGTCACTGGGACCCTCAGGGGACACTGGGACACTTTGGGGACACTTTGGGGACNGGGGGTCACCAGGACCTTCAGGGGACAGTGGGACACCCTGGGGACACCCTGGGGACACCTCTGGGAACATTGGGACAATCTGGCGCTCACTGGGACGCTTTGGGGACACTCTGGGGACACTCAGGGACATCACAGGGGTCACTGGGACCCTCAGGGGACACTGGGACACTTTGGGGACACTCTGGGGACACCTCTGGGGGTCACTGGGACACTTTGGGGACACTCTGGGGACACCCAGGGGTGGCACAGGGACAGGGGGACACTGGGGACACTCTGGGGACACCCAGGGGTGGCACAGGGACAGGGGGACACTTTGGGGACACTCTGAGGGTCACAATGATGCCCTGGGGACCCTCAGAGGACACTTTGAGGACACCCAGGGNAGGGGACACTGGGACACTTTGGGGACACTTTGGGGACACCTCTGGGGGTCACTGGGACACTTTGGGGACACTCTGGGGACACCCAGGGGTGGCACAGGGACAGGGGGACACTTTGGGGACACTCTGGGGACACCCAGGGGTGGCACAGGGACAGGGGGACACTTTGGGGACACTCTGAGGGTCACAATGATGCCCTGGGGACCCTCAGAGGACACTTTGAGGACACCCAGGGGTGTCATAAGGACATTAAGACACCCTGGTGACACCTGGGGACACTCTGGGGGTCACTGGGACACCCTGGGGACCCTTTGGGGACCCTTTAAGGACTTACCAAGGGGGCGGAGCCACAACCCCAGACTGACCAATCAGCAGCGGCCTCAGCCCGGTGGGCGTGGCCAGACGGACCGCACCATTCCCGCCTCCCGGAGTGGGGAGGAAGAAGCGCCGGAACCAACCAATCAGCGACACGCGTCCCGCCCACTCCCCGCCCTCCCTCATCGCTGATTCGCCAAAACTAAATCCCGCCGGCGATGATTGGCCGAGAGGAGCCTCGCGAGATCTCAGCCCCTGCGGGTTTAGCCCGGGCGGCCCCGCGCGCGGCCTCTTCCGGCGCGGCTGCGACGACGGCGAGGTGAGGGCGGGAGCGGGAACCGGCAAAAAACGGCAAAAAAAGGACAAAAAAAGGCAAAAAAACCGGCAAAAAAGGGCAAAACTGAGGGAAAAGCGGGGGGGAATAACCCCAGTGTGTGTTCAAACAGATGCCCGGAGTGACGGTGAAGGACGTGAACCAGCAGGAGTTCGTGAGGGCCCTCGCCGCCTTCCTCAAGAAGTGAGGCCGGGGATAAAACAGGGGAAAGCGCGGAGAAAACGGGGGGAGATCGGGGGGAACGGAGGGGTTGGGGAAGGGGTTTCCTGAGGGTTGTTCCCGGTTTTATTCCAGGTTTTATTCCCATTTTATTCCTGGTTTTATTCCCGGTTTTATCCCCATTTTATTCCCGGTTTTATCCTGCTTTATTCCCCGTTTTATTCCCATTTTATTACCGGTTTTTCCCCAGTTTGATCCCGGTTTTATCCCCGGTTNTATCCCGGTTTATCCCCGGTTTGATCCCGGTTTTATCCCCGGTTTTATCGCCTGTTCTATCTCGGCTTTATCCTGGTTTTATCCCCGGTTTTAACCCCGATTTATTCCGGTTTTAACCCAGTTTTATCCTGGTTTTATCCCCGGTTTTATCCCGACTTTATCCCGGTTTATTCCCATTTTATTCCTGGTTTTATCCCCAGTTTTATCCCGGTTTTATCCCCAGTTTTTCTCTAGTTTTTACCCCGGTTTTATCCCGGTTTATTTCCATTTTTATCCCCAATTTTTCCCCGGTTTTTCCCCAGTTTTATCCCAATTTTTATCCCATTTCCCAGGTCGGGGAAGCTGAAGGTGCCCGAGTGGGCGGACACGGTGAAATTGGCCAAACACAAGGAACTGGCGCCGTACGACGAGAATTGGTTTTACACTCGGGCAGGTAAAACACTCCCCAAATCAAAAAATCAGGAGAGGAGGTCAAGAAATAACAAAAAAGTCCGAAATTCTGCCCAAAAAGTTCAAAATTCACCCAAAAAAAGCCCCAAATCCATCATGGATTCCCAAAATCCACCTTGGACCCTCCAAAATTCACTCCTGATCCTCCAAAAATCCACCTTGAATTCCTAAAATCCACCCAAACCAGCCCCAAATCCACCCAAAGCAGTCCAAAATCCACCCTGGAGCACCTAAAATTCACCTGGATGCCCAAAATCCACTCTGGACCCTCCAAAATTTACTCTCAACCCCCTAAAAATGAACCAGAACACCCCAAAATCCACCCTGGATCTCCAAAATCCACTCAGAACCTTTCACAGTCCACCTCAGACTCCCCATAATCCACCCTGGATTACCCAAAATCGACCCGAAATCCACCCTGGACCCTCCACAATCTGCCCTGGATACCCCAAAATCCACCTAAAACACCCCAAAATCCACCTTAAACCCCCAAAACACCCCAAAATCCATCCAAAACAGCCCTAAATCCACTCTGAACCCCCAAAATCCACCCAAAACNCAAAATCCACCTAAAACACCCCAAAATCCACCTTAAACCCCCAAAACACCCCAAAATCCATCCAAAACAGCCCAAAATCCACTCTGAACCCCCAAAATCCACCCAAAACACCCCAAAATCCATCCAAAACAGCCCAAAATCCACTCTGAACCCCCAAAATCCACCCAAAACCAGCCCTAAATCCAACCTGGATCTCCAAAATCCACCCTTGACCCCCCAGAATTTTAACCAGGACTCCCCAAAATCCACCCTGGACTCCCCGAAATCCACCCAAAACAGCCCAAAAACGACTCTAAACCCTCCAAAATTAACTCCTGGCACCCCAAAAAATCGAGCCAGGACCCCCCAAAATCCAACCTGGACTCCTCAAAATCCACCTTGGACCTCCAAAAAATCCACCTTGGACCCCACAAAATCCTACTTTGACTCCTCAAAATAGACCTTGGACCCCCCAAAATCCACCTTAAACCCCCGAAACCCCCTCCAAGACCCCCCAAAATCCACCCAGGACCCCCCAAAAATCTCATTTTTCCCCCCTCAGCCTCCACAGCCCGGCACCTGTACCTGCGGGGCGGGGCCGGGGTCGGCTCCATGGCCAAGGTTTACGGGGGGCGGCAGCGCCGGGGGGTCCGGCCCAGCCACTTCAGCCGCGGCTCCGGCGCCGTGGCCAGGAGGGTCCTGCAGGCGNTCATTTTTCCCCCCTCAGCCTCCACAGCCCGGCACCTGTACCTGCGGNCTGCCCCAAAACACCCCCTGGACCCCCCAAAACCCCCTCCAAGACCCCCCAAAACCCCCCCAGGACCCCCCTAACCCCTGATTTCCCCCCTCAGCCTCCACAGCCCGGCACCTGTACCTGCGGGGCGGGGCCGGGGTCGGCTCCATGGCCAAGGTTTACGGGGGGCGGCAGCGCCGGGGGGTCCGGCCCAGCCACTTCAGCCGCGGCTCCGGCGCCGTGGCCAGGAGGGTCCTGCAGGCGCTCGAGGCGCTCAAGGTGGTGGAGAAAGACCAGGACGGGTGAGATTTGGGGTGAAAAATGGGGATTTTCGGGCGAAAAATGGAAATTTCGGGGTGAAAAATGGAGATTTTCGGGGCTAAAAATGGAAATTTTGGGGTGAAAAATGGAGATGTTGGGGTTTCTGTTGGGCTGTTGCAATGACCGGTGAAGNTTTGGGGATTTTTTTTTGAGGTTAAAAATAGGGATATTGGAGTGAAAAATGGGAATTTTGGGATTTTTTTTTTTTACTGTGTGGGAATTTGGTCATTGTAATGTAATTGGTTTGGTTTTGGAGTGAAAAATTAAAATTTCAGGGTAAAAAATGAGGATTTTGGGGGGGGGAAAACAGGATTTTGGGGGTTTTTAAAGTTAGAAATGAGAATTTAGGGGATTTTTTTGGGATAAAAATGTGGATTTGGGGATTTTTTGGGTTTTTTTTACTGTGTGGGAATTGCTGGGGTTGGGCTGTTGCAATGACCGACATTTCCCAATTTTCACCATTTTCATCCCTTTTTAATTCCATTTTTAACATTTTTCATCCCATTTTTTAACAAATTAATCCCATTTTGACCCAATTTTAACCATTTTTTCCCCTCCAGGGGCCGTAAATTGACCCCCCAGGGGCAGCGGGACCTCGATCGCATCGCGGGGCAGGTGAGGCCCAAAATTTAACTAAATTTGTCTTTTTATTTTATTTTAGATTTTTTTAAACCGATTTTTCATTTTGTTTTTAATTTTAGATTTATGTTTTTATTTTATTTTAGATTTTTTTTTATTTAATCAAATTTTTTTCTTCTTTTTTATTTTAATTTTTTTTATTTAACCAAATTTTTTCTTTTTTTATAATTTTTTTCTTAACCAATATTTATCTTATTTTTTATTTTACTTTATGTTTATATTTTTATTTTATTATTTAACAAATTTTTCTCTCATTTTTTATTTTATTTTAGATTTTATTTGTTATTTGACAAGTTTTTGTCTTATTTTTTATTTTAGTTTAGATTCCTATTTTATTTTTTATTTAACCAATTTTTCTCTTGTTATTTTACTTTAATTTATATTTATATTTTATCTTTTTATTTACACATTTTTCCTCTTAATTTTAAATGTTATATTTAATTTTTTATTTAGCGATTTTTTTTATTTAATGTAATTTTATATTTGTATTTTAGTTTATTTTTTACTTTAGTTTAGTTTTTATTTATTATTTAACCAATTTTTCTCTCCTTCCCCCCCAGGTCGCTGCCGCCAGCAAGAAACACTGAGGGAATAAATAAATTATCAACCCTTAACTCTGGAGTGTGTTTTTTTGGGGAAAAATAAACAAAAATTGGGAAATTTGGGGGGAAAATACCCAAAATTTGGGAAAAACACCCAAAAATTGGGGAAATTTGAGGGAAAAAAACACCCAAAACTTAAAAAACCACCCAAATTTGGGGAAAATTAAAGGAAAAAACACCTGCAATTTAAGGAAAAAACATCTAAAATTTGAGGGAAAAATAGATTTTGAAGAGGGAAATGTGGATTTTTTCAAAGACAATTTTGTGTTTTACGTTCGGTTTGGGGTCTAAACCATCTAAAAATAATTTTTTTTCTCAGAAAAAATAAACTTTTACCACAAAAAAACGATGAGTTTGTGCCAAAATCAGATTCTGGTCCCAAACGTGGTGATTTTTTACCTCATAAATCGCATTTTTTTACCTCAAAACCACAATTTTTACCTCAAACCCGCAGTTTTTACCTCAAAACTGCATTTTTAACCTCAAAATCTGCACTTTTTACCTCATAACCTGTATTTTTAACCTCAAGACCCTGTTTTTACCTCAAAATCCGCATTTTTTTTCTCAAAAACCGCTTTTTTTACCTCAAACCCGGAGTTTTAACATCAAAACTGCAGTTTTTACCTCAAAACCTGTTTTTACCTCAAAACCACATTTTTAACCTCAAAACCTCATTTTTACCTCGAAACCACATATTTTACCTTAAACCGCATTTATAAACTCAAAACCCGCAATTTTTACCTCAAAACCGCATTTTTAACCTCAGAACCCGCACTTTTAATCTCAAAACCTGCATTTTTTACCTNTAAACCGCATTTATAAACTCAAAACCCGCAATTTTTACCTCAAAACCGCATTTTTAACCTGAGAACCCGCACTTTTAATCTCAAAACCTGCATTTTTTACCTCAAAAACCACAGTTTTTACCTCAAAACCTGCAATTTTTACCTCAAAAAAATCGCATTTTTAACCTCAAAACCTGCATTTTTTTATCTCAAAAACTGCAATTTTTACCTCTAAAACACATTTTTACCTCAAAAATCGCATTTTAATCTCAAAACTGCAGCTTTTACCTCAAAACTCGTAGTTTTTATTTCAAAACCTGCAATTTTAAACTCAAAACGCATTTTTTACCTCAAAAACCGCATTTTTACCTCAAAACCTCATTTTTACCTCGAAACCACATATTTTACCTCAAACTGCATTTATAAACTCAAAACCCGCAATTTTCACCTCAAAACCTGCATTTTTAACCTCAAAACCACAGTTTTTACCTCAAAAACGCAGTTTTAACCTCAAAACTGCGGTTTTTTACCTCAAAAACTGCATTTTGAACCTCAAAACCCCCATTTTTTACCTCAAAACCTGCAATTTTAACCTCAGAAATCACTTTTTTTACCTCAAAACCGCAGTTTTACCCTCAAAATCTCCTTTTTTTACCTCAAAACCTGCATTTTTAACCTCAAAAACTACAATTTTAACCTCAAAACTCCCAATTTTTACCTCAATAAACTTTTCCCCTCACGGCGGCGCCGCCCTCAGGGCCCGCGGGGAGGGGGCGGGGCCGAGCCCCAATGCCGCGCTCTGATTGGTCAATTCCGCTTTAGGGGCGTGGCCTCCGCAAAGGGCGGGAAACCCGCCTGAGGCGGCGGCCGCCATTTTGTCCTCGGCGCCTCAGGGGGAAGAAGGAGGCGGCGGCGGCTCCTCTAAATCCGCTTTTAATGGCGAATTTTCCTCTTTTACCGCCTCATTTCAACCTCCATACGCCTGTTTGGATCATTCTGACCCTCTCCGTGTTCTCCTCGTAGCGGTTTGAGCGGGTTCGCCCCTCAGGGTTGGAGGTGCTGAGGGTCTCACCCCACAGACAAACCTCAGTCTCATTTATAAAGGTTTTATTTCGCAGCCAAAGGTGTTCCCGGGCACCCAAAGGTGTTCCCGGCGCACCCAAAGGTGCGGCAGCGTTTTCCATTTGTCCCTCCCGGGCCCGGGGCGGTGGCGGGGCCGGTTCTGCAGCTCAAAATTCCCCCTGAGGAGAAAAAGACACAAATCTCACCATAAACCATCGATCTGTGGGGATTTTCCACTCTCAACCCGCTAAAAATCATCTTTTTTAGGGGCTGGACTCATCCCCGTGAGGGAGATTTGAGATAAAAGATGCAGAAATTAAAGGTGGGTTTTGCTGCCGACGCTTCAGTTCTCAGTTTGTTTATTTTTTACTAATAAATTGTTTTGTTTGAGCCTCGTTTTGTCCTGTTTAAGCCTCGCCGTGAAACGTTTTAGCCCAAATTTGGCCGGTTTGTTGTGAGTTTATCCCTTTTGGGAAACAATTTGATCCATTTTTCCCCAGTTTTGACACAATTTTCCCCCATTTCAGGCACAATTTATTCCCATTTTCCCCCATTTCCTCCCATTTATCCAAAATTTCCCCCATTTTGGACACAATTTATCCCCATTTCCCCCCCAGTTTTTACCGCATTTTGAACAAAATTTTTCTCCATTTTCCTCAATTTTTTTTCCATTTTTTCTCCATTTTGGACACAATTTATTCCCATTTTTCCCAATTTTACCCCATTTTAAACACAACTTGACCCCCACAATCCAAATTTTTTTCCCATTTTACCCCATTTTGGACACAATTTGAACCTATTTATCCCCATTTTTCCCCCTTTATCCCCATTTTACCCCATTTTCCCCCATTTTAGACACAATTTATCCCCATTTCCCCCCCAATTTTTACCCCATTTTGAACACAATTTTTTTCTCCATTTTTTTTCCATTTTTCTCCATTTTGGACACAAATTTCCTCCCATTTTTCCCCCAATTTTGGACAAAATTGTCCCCAAGGTGTCCCTGGGGTGTCCCCAAGGCTGGGCTGGTCCCCAGAATGTCCCAAAAGTGTCCCCAAAAGTGTCCCCAAAGTGTCCCCAGAGTGTCCCCAGTGTCCCCAAGGCTGGGCTGGATGTTGGGGACCCCCTTGGGGGTGTCCCCAATGTCCCCAAAGTGTCCCCAAGGTGTCTCTGATGTCCCCAAAAGTGTCCCCAGGATGTCCCCAAAGTGTCCCCAAAGTGTCCCCAATGTCCCCAATCCTCGGTGGCCATTGGGGACCCCCCTGGGGATGTCCCTGATGTCCCCAAGGTGTCCCCAGGGTGTCCCTGATGTCCCCAACAGTGTCCCCAAAGTGTCCCCAATACCTGGTGGCCATTGAGGACCCCCAACAGTGTCCCCAGGATGTCCCCAAAGTGTCCCCAACAGTGTCCCTAAAGTGTCCCCAATGTCCCCAATCCCTGGTGGCCGTTGGGGTGTCCCCAAGAGTGTCCCTAGGGTGTCCCTGATGTCCCCAGAATGTCCCCAATCCCTGTTGGCCATTGGGGACCCCCCTGGGGATGTCCCCAATGTCCCCAAAGTGTCCTTGTGGTGTCCCCAATCCCCGGTGGCCATTGGGGTCCCCCCCAAGGTGTCCCCAAAGTGTCCCCAGGGGTGTCCCCAAGGCTGGACTGGTCCCCAGAGTGTCCCCAAAGTGTCCCCAAAGTGTCCCCAGGGGTGTCCCCAGGGTGATCCTGATGTCACCAAATTGTCCCCAAGGGTGTCCCCGGGGTGTCCCCTCGGTGTCCCCAATGCCCGGTGGCCGTCGGGGTGTCCCCAGGGTGTCCCCCCCGCCCCTCCCCCCCGTCAATGGCGCGGCTGTTCCCGCTCTGAGCCGCCTTTGTCCGCCCCTCCCCCACCCCCCGGGGCCGCCGTTACCGGGGAAACGGGACCGGACCCCCCCCGACCCCCCCGGGGACATGGGGACACCCAGGGGACACCCGGGGGACACCCCGGGGACACCCCAGGGCTCCTTTTTGGGGTGACACTGTCACATTTTGGGGGTTTTTTTGGGTGTCCCAATGTCCCCAATGTCCCTTTGGGGTCCCCAAACCCCCTTTGGGGTCTCCAATTCCCCCCTTAATGTCCCAATTCCCCCCTTAAAATCCTCAATTCCCCGTTTAAGGTCCCCAAACCCCTTTTAGGGTCCCTAAACTCCCTTTTGGGGTCCCCTAATCCCCTTTAAGGTCCCAAATTCCTCCATTTGGGGTCCCCAAACCCCTTTTAGGATCTCCAATCCCCCCTTAAAATCTCCAATTTCCCTTTTGGGGTCCCCAAACCCCCTTAAAGACCCCAATCCCCCTTAAAGGTCCCCAGTTCCCCCCTTAATGTCCCAAATCCCCCCTTAAAATCCCCAATTTTCCCTTTAAGAACCCAAATTTCCCCTTTTGGGGTCCCCAAACCTCCTTTAGGGTCCCTAAACCCCCTTTTGGTGTCCCCAAACCCCCCTTAATGTCCCCAAACCCCCTTTAGGATCCCCAATTCCCCTTTTGGGGTCCCCAAACCCCCCCTTAATGTCCCCAAACCCCTTTTAGTGTCCCCAATTACCCCTTTAAGGTCCCCAATTTTCCTTTTGGGGTCCCCAAACCCCCTTAAAGACCCCAATGCCCCTTTAAGGTCCCCAATTCCCCCCTTAATGTCCCAAATCCCCCCTTAAAATCCCCAATTTCCCCTTTAAGACCCCAATTCCCCTTTTGGGGTCCCCAAACCCCCCTCAATGTCCCAAATTCCCCTTTTAGGGTCCCCAAACCCCCTTTAAAGTCTCCAATTCCACCTTTGGGGTCCCCAAACCCCTTTTAGGGTCCTCAATTCCCCTTTAAGGTCCCAAATCCCCCCTTAAAGACCCCAATTCCCCTTTTTGGATCCCCAAATCCCCTTTAAAATCCCAAATTTCCCTTAAAAATCCTCAATTCCCCTTTAAAATCCCCAAACCCCCTTTGGGGTGACCAAACCCCCTTTAGTGCCCCCAGTCCCCCCTTAAAATCCTCAATTTCCCTTTTGGGGTCCCAAATTCCCCCTTAAAGTCCCAAATTCCCCTTTAAAATCCCCAATTCCCCTTTAAAATCCCCAAACCCCCTTTTTGGGGTCCCCCAAATCCTCCCCCCCTCCTCATCCCCCATTTTTTTCCCTTTATTTTCCTCATTTTTTTTCCCATTTTTCCCTTTTATTTTTCCCAATTTTCCCCCCCATTTTT
>SWJQ01001632.1:35883-54881 GCA_007252995.1 Zosterops borbonicus
TGCTCAGGATCCTGCAGGGATGGCTCTGGATGCTCAGGATCCTGCAGGGATGGCTCTGGGTGCTCAGGATCCTGCAGGGATGGCTCTGGGTGCTCAGGATCCTGCAGGGATGGCTCAGCCTGGCTCAGGATCCTGCAGGGATGGCTCAGGATGTCCCATTCCAGGTGGGAATTTGGGCAGAGCTGCCCTGAACCCGCCGCAGGGAGCAGCAGGATTCCTTCCCCCACCCTGCCCCGAGGAGGCACCGCCCTGCCTGTGGTTTCCTGTGGGGTTTTGTCACCCGAAATGTGGCTGCTCCAGGGCCAGGATGTCACCCTGAGGGGCCACCCTCTGCCAGGCACCCAAGGGACGGTGACACTGATGTCCCTGTGAGCTGAGGTGGCTTTCCCTGCCAGCCCTCACCTCTGAGCCCTGGAAAAAATCCAGGCAGGCACCTGGAATGGGCTCCTGGCCTTGGCAGAGCAGCCAGGTGTGGATACAGGGGTCGGAAAACGGGGATATTTGCACCTGCCTGGTCAGGGATGAGCTGGAAAAGGAGGATTCCAGAAGGTTCTGGTGGGGAATCCATGCTGGGAATGAGGCAGAGGCCTCATGTCTCCATTCCCAGAGTCTCTCCAGGCAGTTTTTAGGATTCCTTAATCTCAGAGTCCCTCCAGGCAGTTTTTAGCATCTCTTAAGGAAATCCATGCTGGAAATGAGGCACAAAGCTCCTGTCCCAGTTCCAGGCTGTTTTTAGGATCCCTTAAAGGAATCCATGCCAGGAATCAGGCAAAGGCCTCATGTCCCAATTCCCAAAGCCCCTCCAGGCACTTTTTAGGATCCCTTGATCCCAGAGTCTCTCCAGGCAGTTTTCAGGATCCCTTAAAGGAATCCATGCCAGGAATCAGGCAAAGGCCTCCTGTCCCAATTCCCAGAGTCCCTCCAGGCAGTTTTTAGGATCTTTTAAGGGAATCCATGCTGGGAATGAGGTCTCTCTTGTGTCCCCACTCCCAGAGCCCCTCCAGGCAGTTTTTAGGATCCCTTCAGGGACCTGTTCATCACCATCCTGGGATAAAGCAGGAGAGGCAAGACAAGTCCTGGCTGTGCAGAATGTGGGGANGAGAAGGCTCGTTCCCCATTCCCAGAGTCCCTCCAGGCAGTTTTTGGGATCTTTTAAGGGAATCCATGCTGGGAATGAGGTCTCTCTTGTGTCCCCACTCCCAGAGCCCCTCCAGGCAGTTTTTAGGATCTTTTAAGGGAATCCATGCTGGGAATGAGGTCTCTCTTGTGTCCCCACTCCCAGAGCCCCTCCAGGCAGTTTTTAGGATCCCTTCAGGGACCTGTTCATCACCATCCTGGGATAAAGCAGGAGAGGCAAGACAAGTCCTGGCTGTGCAGAATGTGGGGATCTGACCATTCCCATCACCCCTGATCCCATCCAGCCTCTGGAATGGCCACAGTGGCTGCACTGAGCCCAAAGTGACAATGACAACCTGCAGGTGACACTGGGCACAGAACTTGTCACCCTCTGCTCTTCAGGAGGGCGGGTGAGGAGCATTCCCACTGTCTGGAGGAGTCCAAGGAATTGGGGAGGGCAGAGAGTGAAACCTGCAGAGCTCCTCTGTTCTTTCAGCAACCCCAAATCTGCTTTTCCACAGGAAATAAAAATCCCATCTGAGCTGCACCAAAAAACAAAACCAAAACAAAAAAAACCCCAAAAAATCCAAACCAAACCAAAAACCAAAAAGCCCAAAACCCAAAAATAAAATAAAATAAAAAAAATGAACAAAAAAAAGCAGCTTGGATCCATCTCCCCATCCCTTTGGATCCCAGAAGTCCAGACAGGGGGACAGAACATTCCCTGAGTCACCAGAGGAGCAGCCTGGAGCTGGGGGGTGAAATTCCTGCTGGATTAGATGTGGATTAGGTCAGGAGCTGGTGGGATGGGAAGGAACAGATTTGACATCAGTGGATGTTGAAATAAAAGGCCCAAAGCAAGAAGCCATCAAATCCTGGAAGGAAGAATGATGTCTGATATTCCAATCTGACCACAGAGATCCTTCCTGGGACCTGCTGGAGGCTCTTCCTGATGGAATCAAACTTCCAGAAGGAGCTGTGGGGTGTCCACACCGTGCAGGATTCCCTGGGAGGGCTCTCCTGCCTGCCAGGGGTGCCTGTGGATGAATTCCAACTCTCTGAGGAGTTTGGGAGCACACCCAGTTCCCTGTTTATTTCCTGCATTCCCAGCAGCTGGAATTTGTTGATTTGTGGGATCAAAGAGCCCCCAGCACAGGCAGCTGCTCCCCCTGAGGTTGTTCAGAGGTTTGGATGAACCTTTCCAAGTTTTCCTCTGGAAAAATTCCCCCCTGGAATATCCCAACTCCCACCCTGGGAGGTGTTTGGCTTCCTGGAAACTCTTTTCCATTCCCTGTGCCTGTGGCATCTTTGGGAAGAGTCAAAATTCCAGCTGGGAGCACTCAGAGCTCGTCCACATCCCCACACCTCGCTGGGAATCCTTTCTGGATCAGATTCCTCTTCCAAAATAACAAATCCAGGCAGAAAACTCCACGACTTTCACATCCAGAGCCTTTAACAACCACAAATTGCCACCAGTGACGCTTTAACAAACAAATAATATTCCTCAAGTATAAAAAAAAAAAAAAGTCTCAAAACTCTAAATAAAATATAAACCCCAACAGCACCATGGATTTAAACTCTCCACGTTGGATTTCTCATTCCTGGAAGGCACAACCCAATGTCCATATGGAGGAAAAAAAACCAAACCCCAAACATTCCCAGAAATTCAGTTCATTCCCTGCTGGCTCAGCAGCAGCTTCCTGACCACACAAACAAGAGTTTGTCACTGTCAAACTGCACCCAAAACCCCCTCAAATTTGGTTATCCAAAGAAATTTGGGGGGGCTCAGAGGAATTTTCAGTCTCAAGTGGGAGCAGGGTGGATTTGGGTGGATTTTTTGGGAGGATTTTCACAGGGAAAATCGGCATTAATTCAGCGCTGGTGATTTGGTTTCGGACTGAAGTGGTTCAGAAAATCAGAATATCTCGGTCCTGACGTGCCCTCTGCTGGCAGCGGGGCTGGGAGCAGGAAATCCTGGGAACCAGGAGGGAACCAACAACAGCAGCTCCATCCTGGTATCCAGCACATCTCTGGGATTTCAGGGACAGGAGATTAAAAAAAAAATCTCTGAAATCTCTGAAAAGTTTCCCCCTGGAATTTGGACTCTGAGAGGTCGTTTTGAATCCTGGAAACTCTTCCCCACTCTCTGTGCCTGTGGGAAAATGGAATTTAAATTCTCAATGGGAGCACTTATGAGATAGGGCCACAGGGTTTTGCTTCCAAATCCTGTCCCTTTCAAATTGGATTCATGGAGTGATAAAATCATGGAATTGTTGAGGTTGGAAAAGCCAGGAAATCCTGGGAAAGAGGAGGGAACCAACCACAGCAGCTCCATCCTGGTATCCAGCACATCTCTGGGATTTCAGGGACAGGAGATTAAAAAAAAAAACTCTGAAATCTCTGAAAAGTTTCCCCCTGGAATTTGGACTCTGAGAGGTCGTTTTGAATCCTGGAAACTCTTCCCCACTCTCTGTGCCTGTGGGAAAATGGAATTTAAATTCTCAATGGGAGCACTTATGAGATAGGGCCACAGGGTTTTGCTTCCAAATCCTGTCCCTTTCAAATTGGATTCATGGAGTGATAAAATCATGGAATTGTTGAGGTTGGAAAAGCCAGGAAATCCTGGGAAAGAGGAGGGAACCAACCACAGCAGCTCCATCCTGGTATCCAGCACATCTCTGGGATTTCAGGGACAGGAGATTAAAAAAAAAAAAAAAAATCTCTGAAACCTCTGAAAAATTTCCCACTGGAATTTGGACTCTGAGAGGTTGTTCTGCATCCTGGAAACTCTTCCCCCCACTCTCTGTGCCTGTGGCATCTTTGGGAAAATTGACTTTAAATTCCCAATGAGAGAGCTCATGAAATAGGGATGGACACAAGGGGCCAACAGGATTTTGCTTCCAAATTCTGTCCCTTTTCAATGGATTTCATGGATTCATGGATTTCATGGATTCATGGAGTGATAAAATCATGGAATTGTTGAGGTTGGAAAAGCCAGGAAATCCTGGGAACCTGGAGGGAACCAACCACGGCAGATCCATCCTTTTATCCAGCACATCTCTGGGAATCCACAGTGGGTTTCAGGAACAGGAGATTAAAAAAAAAAAATAAAAAATCTCTGAAACCTCTGAAAATTTTCCCCCTGGAATTTGGACTCTGAGAGGTTGTTTTGCAGCCTGGAAACTTTTCCCCACTTTCTGTGCCTGTGGGAAAATGGAATTTAAATTCCCAATAGGAACACTTATGAGATAGGGATGGACACGAGGGCCAGCAGGGTTTTGCTTCCAAATCCTGTGCCTTTCAAGTTGGATTCACGGACTCATGGAATTGTTGAAACTGGAAAATCCCTCTGGGATTGCTGAGTCTGAGCTGAGCCCAATCCCCACCCTGAGCCCTCAGTGCCACCCCCCGGTGACACCCCCAAATCTCCCCGGGCACTTCCAAGGCCTGGCTGCCCTTTCCATGAGGAAATTCCTGCTGAAATTCCACCCTGAGCCTCCCCTGGCCCAGCCTGAGGCCGTTCCCTCTCCTCCTGTCCCTGTTCCCTGGGATAAGATCCCAAATCCCCCCTGGCTGTCCCCTCCTGGCAGGGAGTTGTGCAGAGCCACAAATTCCCCCTGAGCTCCTTTTCTCCAGGCTGAGCCCCTTCCCAGCTCCCTCAGGACCCTCCAGACCCTTCCCCAGCTCCCTCAGGACCCTCCAGACCCTTCCCCAGCTCCCTCAGGACCCTCCAGACCCTTCCCCAGCTCCCTCAGGACTCTCCAGACCCTTCCCCAGCTCTGTTCCCTTCCCTGGACATGCTCCAGCCCCAAAATGTCCCTCTTGCCGTGAAAGTCTAAAGTAGACACAGAATTCCAGGTGCCTCAGCAGCTCCCAGTGACATTCCTGGTCATTCAGCAAAGGCTCCCCCCTGTCCCAGCTGCTCCCAAAGCCCCTCCAGAGCCCCTGGGGGTGTCCAAGGCCAGGCTGGACGAGGCCTGGAGCCACCTGGGATGGTGGGAGGTGTCCCTGCCCAGGGCAGGATGAGCTTTAAGCTCCTTTCCCACCCAAACCAAAAGTCTGGGGTTGGTTGTCCCCATTCCCAAACCAGTCTGAGCCCACACTGGGGTGACCCTGGTGTCCCCCAGGCCTGGCACACACACACAGAGCCCTGCCCTGGTGACAAAGTGACACAGCCACGTCCCCAGAGATCCATCCTGAGGGACATTCAGGCACAATCCTGCTGTCCCCAAGCACACGAGGCACGAGAGATTTATCAGACACTGAAACCACTTTGCCTCCTACCTTTGCTGCTCCAGAAGTTTCCTTTGCTCCAGCTCGGGACCATCCAGCTCCCTCATTTTTCTCCTTTTCCACGAATTTTTCTGCTCCTGCAGGTAAAACCAGCAGCGTGTGGGAGCTGTGTTTCCACCCAGCCCCGAGACCTTTAATTCCCAGCGTGGCAGCTGTTGTTTACATCACTTTCCCCCCACTCTGACTCTCAGCAATTGGTTCTCAGAGGTTCTGCCTGTCCCACACGTGGGTTAGAGCAGGAAGCCAGGGCTGGGAGCTGCAGCTTGGTGGTTTCCTGTTCTGTCCTCCCCTGAACACCTTGGGGACAGCTCAGGGTACAACAGGAAACCCTCGAGGTTCCCATGGTTACAGAGCTTTTTGCGGGGTTTTTAATAAATGATTTCCAAGTGGGAACGTGGTGCTGTGACAGGAGATTTGAGTCTGGGCTCGTTGCAAAATGTGGGATAAATCATGATTATCTCAAGTCAGGATATTCTTTGAGGTCTTTGTGCATTTTCGAGCCTAATCAGCAAGAAAGGAGAGTTAATGAGTGGAGCAGGCAAAGGTTCCTCCCTGGCTCAAGGACACCCCGGAATTAATGAGCCCCAGGGATGTCACAAATCAGGATGTCAATGGAGACTTTGCCGACTTGGCAAAATCCCCATGTCCTGTGGAACCCCAGAACGGTTTGGGATGGACGGGACCGTAAATCTCAGCTCGTTCCACCCCCCTGGGACCCAGATGTGCGGGGGAGCTGGGGTGGGGTGGGCGGATCCAGATGTTGACCCTCCTCCGCACTACAACTCCCACAATGCTCCGCGCGTAGCTCCCCCTGCACTACAACTCCCACAATACCCCGCGCTCCCGCCCACCGCCCCGCCGCACCTGGCGCATGCGCACAGCTCCATATGGCTCCAAGATGGCTGACACAGCGTCCGGGGGCTCGGGCACGGTAACAGCGGCTAATGGCCGGGGCGTGGGGCCGCGAGGGCGGGCTCCGGGTGGGGCCGGGCGGGGCGGCAGCACCCGATCTCTCCGGGGAGCGGAGGCGGCCGCGGCCATGCCCCGGAGCGCGGAGGCGGCGGGTGGAGGGAGGGAGGCGCTGATTGGCTGGAAGGCCTGAGGGGAGGCGGGGTTTGATTGGCTGAGGATGGTGCGCTCTAATTGGCTGGCAAGGGATGAGGCGGGGCGTGCGAGGAGGTGTCCTTAAAGGGGCCGCGTCCCAAAAGTGGCTGGGGAGGTTCTGTAAGGACACGTGTGTAAATATATGTGTGTGTCTATATATATATACATGTACACACACACACACACATGCCCATGTGTGTAAGTGAGTGTATAGGACGCACGTGTGTGTGTGTGTACCTGTGTTCCTGCTCTGTGACTCTTCCCCGTCCCTGCTCCCAAACCTTTCCCAATTCCTGCTCCCACACCCTTCCCATTATCTGGTCCCAGACCCTTCCCAGGAGCTGCTGTTCCCTGGCCCATCCCAGTCCCTGCTCCGTATCCCTTCCATCTGTTCCTAGACCTTTCCCATCCCCTCCTCCCTGCCCCATCCCATTGTTTGCCCCCAGACCTTTCTCAGTCCTTGCTCCCAAGCCCTTCCATTACCTGTTCCCTGCTGCATCCTATCCCAGGGATCCCATCCCAGGGATCCCATCCCATAGACCCCATCCCATTCTATGGAGCACATCCCAGGAATCCCATCCTAGGGATCCCATCCCATCCTATCCCATCCCATAGATCCCATGCCATCCAATTCCATCCTATCCATCCCATCCCATGGATCCCATCCCACAGATCACATCCCATCCCATAGATCCCATCCCATGGATCCCATCCTATCCCATGGCATGGAGCCCATCCCATCCCATGGAGCCCATCCCAGGGATCCTATCCTAAGGATCCCATTCCATCCCATCCTATCCCATCCCAGCCCATAGATCCCATCCCAGAGATCCCATCCCATGGATCCCATCCCATCCTAACCCATGGATCCCATCCCATCCCACCCCATCTCATCCCATGGATCCCATCCCATGGACCCCATCCCATCCCACTGATCCCATCCCATGTATCCCATCCCATCCCATCCCTTGCCCCCCCAGCCTCTCCGTGCCCAGCCCAGCTCTCTCCCCTCTCCGGGGTCACACTGCCGCCTCTCCCCGTGCCCTGACGCCCCGTTCCCGGTTCCAGCGGGCGGGCAGCAAGCAGGCGGGCACCCCTGCGGACAATTACCACCTGGCCCGGCGCCGGACGCTGCAGGTGGTGGTCAGTTCCCTGCTGACCGAGGCCGGCTTCGAGAGCGCCGAGAAAGCCGCGGTGGAGACGCTCACCGAGATGATCCAGAGCTGTGAGTGCCCCTCTGTTCTGGTTTGGGAAAGAGTTCCCCCTGGTCTGCCAGGGAAAAGCTGGAGATTCCCTTGGAATGGAGAATGTAAACCTCCTCCTTACAAATAATTATAGTTTTGAAATTGATAAGGGACCGTGGGATTGCAGGAATCTAGGGCAGCACATTCCCAGCTCTGGGCAGCCACCAGCAGGGAATTGGTGGTTTTTAGGGGGGAAATGTGTGGAAAAATGTCGTGGAAGTCACTTGGGAGCTGGGATGAAAGGAGAGGGAGAAATGAGGTTCTGTCAACGCCCTCCTCGTGCCAAGGGAGCCCTGCCAGGAACTTTGGGACATGGGGGATCACTGGGGCATGAGAGTCCAGGCTTGGATGGAGGAAAAAAGGGGGAAAAGCCTCGTGGGGTTCTGCAGATGGAAAATTCTCACTTCCCTGAGATAATCCCTGGTTAAGGCTGGACAGAAAGTTCTGGATTCTGTGGGGAGCACACGGTGACATTCCCTGGGAAAGGGATGTGAGCACAGGGATGGCACCTGGCCTGGTTTGGGATGAGAGGAGTCTGCCAGGGGAAAGCTGGAGCTTCCCTTGGAATGGAGAATGTAAACTCCCATCCCTCTGAATTATTGTAGTTTTGAAATTAAAGGGATTTCAAGCAATGATGTGGGAGTAGGAATAACAGTTCTTTACTAGGGAATGGAGAATGTAAACTCCCATCCTTCCCAATAATTATAGTTTTGAAATTAAAGGGATTTCAGGCAAAGATATGGGAATAGGAATAATGGTTCTTTACTAGGAATATTAAAAATACAAATGTATTTTTAGTATAAGATAAAGAGAAACAACAGAATTCCAGAGAAACAATAAAAATTCCAGAGAAACAACAAAATTCCAGCTATTTCCTTCATGAAATCCCTCTTGGAGCAGTTTTGCTCCTTCCCCTGTGGGTGTTGATGAAAACCTCACCTCCAGATTTGTTCTGAAATCAAGAAATAATCATTCCTGGGCTTATTTTTCATGTTTTAGATGCAGATTTGCCTTTGTGGCAAAATTTTGTGATTTGTGATTTTTTAATCCTTAGCATCCCAGTGCTTTAATTTTAAGCACACATCCTGCAAAATGCTCCATCCCAGGGGCTGTTTGCTAAATTTGTTACAAAATTCCCAATCCCTGGAGCTGACACAGCCGTGGACAGAGTGAGAATTAAATCTGTGGTGGTTTTATCCCGCAGATATTTCAGAAATTGGGAGGAGTGCCAAGTCCTACTGCGAGCACACAGCCAGGACCCAGCCCACGCTCTCAGACATCGTGGTGACCCTCGTGGAAATGGGTGAGCAGCTCCCTCATCCCACTCTTTCCACCTTTGGATTGGGAGATCTGGCCCCAAAATCTGGGATTTGGGCAGTGCCCACTGCTGTGGGCACACAGAGCTCATGGTTTTCCTTGTTCCTTCCCATTAAACACTCCCTGGCCCATGCCATTCTTGTTTAATTTGGAAGAACTCTGGACAGAGGGGAATTTTGACAGGCTGAGCTCCTGGAGTGATTCCTGCTTCCCTCTCTTGTGTTCCAGGGTTCAACGTGGAAACTCTTCCCGCCTACGCCAAGCGTTCCCAGAGGATGGTGATCACTGCCCGTATGTGGGGAACCTTTCCTGGTGTGCAGGGAGCTGGGAATAACCTGGAATTCCTCTCTGCTGCCTCTCAGAGAGCTCCTGATGAGCCTTTTGTGGGATAATCCCAGGAATTTGGGGCTCCTGTGGTGACACCACTGGAGGTGAAGGGGCCTCGGTCACTCAGGAGAACCCCCAGGGTGGTTTTGTTTGCAGGACAGAGGGCTCAAGGGAGCCTTTTCCCTNGAGGGATCCTTTTCCCTTCTGGGGTGCCAATCCCAAGGTTGTGGGATGTGCTCCCTGCCTTGGATGGGTCAGGGATGGGCTCACAGCTTTGGGGGGACCCTGGGCAGGAGGATTTTGGTGTTTTCCCTGATTCCTGTGTGTTCCCACTGCAGCTCCGGTGACAAACCAGCCCGTGACCCCCAAAGCCCTGACAGCTGGGCAGAACAAACCTCATCCACCCCACATTCCCGGCCATTTCCCAGAGTTCCCAGATCCTCACACCTACATCAAGACACCAGTGAGTGAAAACAACATTTTTCTGCTGTTTGGGATCTGTTTGAATTCCAGGAGTGGGGTGGTTTTACTGCTGCCATTTATCCCAAATATTTCTCCTGACTTAATACACTCCTTCTTTGTGGGTTGTGGACATCCCTTGCCATCCAGAAATCAGCCAGAATCCCTGGATTTCTGTCTGACTTTTGTGCTGGTTGAAGTCCAGAACCCCAAGAGTGGTGGTTTTTTAACTGTAGTGCTGGTGCTATTTATCCAAATATTGTTTTTCCTGGCTTTGAATATTCCTTGTTTGTGGGTTGTGGANGGAGTGGTGGTTTTTCTAACTGTAGCGCTGGTGCTATTTATCCAAATATTGTTTTTCCTGGCTTTGAATATTCCTTGTTTGTGGGTTGTGGACATCCCTTGGGATGGGATCCTTCCCATTACCTGCTCCCAGAGCCTTCCCAGTTCTGAATTCCTGGCCCTTCCCCTTATCCATTCCCTGGCCCATCCCATTGTTCATTCCCTGGCCCATCTCATTACCTTCTCCCAGANGGCTTTGAATATTCCTTGTTTGTGGGTTGTGGACATCCCTTGGGATGGGATCCTTCCCATTACCTGCTCCCAGAGCCTTCCCAGTTCTGAATCCCTGGCCCTTCCCCTTATCCATTCCCTGGCCCATCCCATTGTTCATTCCCTGGCCCATCTCATTACCTTCTCCCAGACTCTTCCCACTTCAGAATCCTTCACACTTCAGAATCCCTGGCCTATTCCTTTTTCCACTCCCTGGCCCTTCCCTTTATCCATTCCCTGGCCCATCCCATACCTGCTCCCAAACCCTTCCCAGCTCAGGATCCCTTCCCAGTTCAGGATCCCAGGCCCATCCCTTTATCCATTCCCTGGCCCATCCCATACCTGCTCCCAGACCCTTCCCAGTTCAGGATCCCAGGCCCATCTCATTATCCACTCCCTGGCTCTTCCCTTTATCCATTCCCTGGCCCATCCAATACCTGCTCCCAGACTCTTCCCAGTTCAGAATCCCTTCCCAGTTCAGTATTCCTGGCCCATCCCATTATCCACTCCCTTGCCCATCCCTTTATCCATTCCCTGTCCCACCCCACACCTCCACCCACACCCTTCCCATCGCAGAACCCCCAGATTCCTACCCCATAACTCTCCAAAACCCTGTGCACAGTGAAGAGCAGAACCTACAGCTCCTCCATGTCCGTGCTGTTTGGAAGTGGAGCTGTTCCATCCCCTCCTTCCCTTCCCTCCCCTCCCTGCCCAGACGTACCGGGAGCCGGTGTCCGACTACCAGGTGCTGCGGGAGAAGGCGGCGTCCCAGCGCAGGGACGTGGAGAGGGCCCTCACTCGCTTCATGGCCAAGACAGGAGAGACCCAGAGCCTCTTCAAGGATGATGTCAGCACATTCCCACGTCAGTCATTCCGTTATTTTGGGGTTTGGGAGTCATCCCATGGGTGGTGGAAGGTTGGGAAAGGAGGGATTTGGGAGGAAAAGCAGAGAGCAGCTCCTAAACTCCCCAGGTATTGCTATAATACTGAGCCTTCTGATGATAGTTTACATATTTTTCTTCAAAGTCGCTCAAAACATTGTTTTCATTCCTCTTGGTGATGGACTTTTGAATTGACCACTGGGGTCAGAGAGGTGTTCCCCTCATTGACCAATCCTTGACCAAATCCCAAATCCTATATAAACCCTAAATCATAATAAACTGTCCTATTTTCCCTGCTTCTACCTGACGGGTGAGTGTGGTTCTTTTCCTGTCCCTAACTGTGACACCCAAGGCTTGCTTTTTTTCCTTTTTATCTCCTGGTGGAAAAGACCTAAACCCAAATCTCATCCCAATCTTGTAACCTCACCAAGGAATTTCTTCTCCCTGACATTTTCCTGCTGCTGGAAATTTTCCTGTCTCTCTGCCTGCAGAGTCTTGATGGGAATTCCCACTTTTCCCAAGGCTCCCTGGCAGCACAGCTTCCTTTAAGAGGAACCCAACTTCCCAGATAATTGGGTGGAGCTCAGGAAGGGTTTTTTGTGTTGTGTCCTTGGCTGGAAACATAAAGAAATTCATCAAATTGGGAAGTAGAGACAGACATTTTTTAGGGATCAGGATTTCCTTCCTGATCTTCAGGAACAGCAGGAAAAGGAAACGTGTCCAAACCCAGAATGTTTCATCTCTATAACTTTGCCCTTAATTTCTGAGGGAAGGAATTTCTCCCAGCTTCCTGACTTGTGTCTCCTCTTTTCCCTGACCCCAGTGATTGCTGCCAGGCCTTTCACCGTGCCCTACCTGACAGCTCTGCTCCCCTCCGAGCTGGAAATGCAGCAGATGGAGGAGACGGATTCCTCGGAGCAGGACGAGCAGACGGACACCGAGAACATCCCCCTGCACATGGGCACGGTAGGGCCACCCTGGGGGGCTCCTGGGGGACATTCCTGCAGCTTGGAAACCTGCCTCTGCCTCCTGGAAAGGGGAAAGGGAGCTCAACAGTGTCAGGGTTCTCCAGCTTGGAAAACCTGGCTCTGCCTCCTGGGAAATGGGAAAGGGAACTCAGCATTGTNTCCTGGGGGACATTCCTGCAGCTTGGAAACCTGCCTCTGCCTCCTGGAAAGGGGAAAGGGAGCTCAACAGTGTCAGGGTTCTCCAGCTTGGAAAACCTGGCTCTGCCTCCTGGGAAATGGGAAAGGAAACTCAACATTGTCAGGGTTCATCAGCTTGGAAAACCTGGCTCTATTTCCTGGGAAAGGGGAAATTGAAATGAACATTTTCAGGGTTCTTGAGCTTGGAAAATCTGGCTCTGCCTCCTGGGAAAGGGGAAATGGAAATGAACATTGTCAGGGTTCTTAAGCTTGGAAAACATCTGTTTCCTGGGAAATGGAACCAAACATTGTCCTGGTTTTTGAGCTTGGATTTCTGTCTCTGTTTCCTGGGAAATGGGAAACGGAACTGAACGTTTTCAGGGTTCTTAAGCTTGGAAAACCTGACTCTGCCTCCTGGGAAATGGGAAAGGGAGCTCAACATTGTCAGGGTTCTTGAGCTTGGAAAACCTGGCTCTGTTTCCTGGGAAATGTGTCTAAATATTGTCCTGGTTCTTGAGCTTGGAATTCTGGCTCTGTCTCTGGGGAAATGGGAAATGGAACTAAACATTGTCAGGGTTGTTGAGCTTGGAATTCTGGCTCTGTTTCCTGGGAAAGGGGAAATTGAACATTGTCAGGGTTCTTGAGCTTGGAAAACCTGGTTCTGTTTTCTGGGAAAGGGGAAACAGAACTCAACATTGTCAGGGTTCTCCAGCTTGGAATTCTGGCTGTGTCTCCTGGAAAATGAGCAGAGTGGGAAAAGGCAACTTAATATTGTTGTGGTTTGTTCAGTTTAGGAAACCTGGCTCTGTCTCCTGGGAAATGGATCTAAACATTGTCCTGGCTCTTCAGCTCCCAGCAGAGTTCAGTGCAGGACAAGGCTGGAGGAGGAGCTTTCAGTAAATCCCGAATTTCAGTGGCAGGGAAGAGGCCTCTCCTTGGATCCCCCAGTTTCCCAAGGGATTTTCCTGTCTTAGAAACCAGGAGGCTTTTAATGCAGCTCCTTGTGTGCTTGGCTGTTGATTATCCCTCCTGCCCACAGATTCTGTGGCTTGAACTTGGAATCCCAGAATTGTTTGGGGTGAGAGGGACCATAAAAATCTTGTCCCATGGGCAGGGACACCTTCCCTTATCCCAGATTGCTCCAGCCTGGCCTCAGACACTTCCAGGGATGGGGCAGCCACGGATTCTGTGGGCAGAAGGATTTCTAAGCCTGACTTTAATTTTTTAATTGTTGTTTTTGGCTGTGCCAGGACGATGCAGGACCTGAGAAGGAGAACACCTCAGTGCTGCAGCAGAACAACAACTTGGCAGGCAGCAGGAACGGGGAGGAGAACGTCATTGACAACCCCTACCTGAGACCTGTGAAAAAACCCAAAATCCGCAGGAAGAAGTGAAAGGGGGGACCTGAAATCCCTTTGGCTGCTCCAGGAAACACACAGGGGTCAGGAGAGGCAAGTCCAGCTGAGCAAGAATCTCTGAACTCCACTCCCATCCTGCTTTCCTGTGCCCCTCTTCCCTCTGCTCACTGGGATGGGCCAGGAAAACCACCTGGGAATTGTCTGGGGGACTTTGAGTTTCCTCTGTGGGGAGGATTTATTTTCTGAGCCACCCAGGGCTTGGATTTGGAGGACGTGGAGGTTGGATTTAGAGGACACAGGGGGTGGATTTGGAGGGCACAGAGGCTGGAGCTGAGGGACCCAGGGCTTGGAGGGACCCAGGGGTGGATTTGGAGGATCCAGAGTTGGATTTGGAGGACCCAGGGGTGGATTTGGAGGACCCAGGGGTGGATTTGGAGGACACAGGGATTAAATTTTGATTTGAAGGACACAGGAGCTGGAGCTGATGGACGCAGGGACTAAATTTTGATTTGGAGGACACAGGGTTGGATTTGGAGGACCCAGGAGCTGGAGCTGATGGACGCAGGGATTGGATTTTGATTTGGAGGACCCAGGGTTGGATTTGGAGGCCACAGGGGCTGGAGCTGATGGACACAGGGATTTTCCTGCCCCCACTTCCCAGCAGAACCCATTGTTGTGTCAGTACCTGGCAGGCTGGAAAAAGAATTCCCATCAACCCTTAAATCCAAGGAATTATTAGCAAAGAAACCTCCCAGGAAGGTCCCTCCTTTCACACTCTTGGCAGGTAAAAACAATCAAATCTTCTCTTTCCTAAGAAAACCTGAAGGTTTTTGTTGTGCTGGTAAAGGAGTGTTTTTTCACATTTTTGGCAGGTAAAAAACCAAATTTTTCATTTTATAACCTGATGGTTTTTGTTGTGCTGGTAAAGGAGTGTTTTTTCACATTTTTGCCAGGTAAAAAAACCAAATTTTTCCTTTTATAACCTGATGGTTTTTGTTGTGCTGGTAAAGGAGTGTCCTTCCACATTTTTGCCAGGTAAACAAACAAACAAATCTTTTATTTTATAACCTGAAGGTTTTTGGTCTGCTGGTAAATGAATGTTTTTTCACATTTTTGGCAGGTAAAAAACCAAATTTTTCCTTTTATAACCTGAAGGTTTTTGTTGTGCTGGTAAAGGAGTGTTTTTTCACATTTTTGCTTTATTTCACCCCTTTATTTCCTTTATTTTTATAAAGTTCTGGAGGGCTTTGCTTTTATTTTCCTTCAGTATTTTCTTAGGTAAAATATGGGTTAAATTTCCATCAGAAAAAGCTCCTGTGGTTTGGTGTCCAATCCTCCAAAAATTCCAAATTCCTCTCCATGCAGTTAAAAGAATCCACTCTCTTTCCTCATCACCCAGGGAGGATAAAAATAAAAATAAAAATAAAATTCTGGTTTTTTTTTTTGTTTTTTTTTTTTAAATTATCTCCTGCCATAAAATCTGAAATTAAATCTGAAATTAAATGTGTGCCACTGTCACTTCTGCTGGTGCCTTGTTTGTACAGAGTGATAAATGTACAGATAAACCCTGTATATGTTTGTAAATACCCAAAAAGTTTTATCTTTTTTTAAATTTTTCTTTCTTTTTTTTCTGCAAGGATGAAAAATCCCTTGCTGGGTAGAGGGGAAAAAAAAAAAAAAAAAAAAAAAATGNAAAAAAAAAAAAAAAAAAAAAGTGTGGAATGAAAATTGTGGTTTTTATGTTCATAATAAAAGAAATTTTATCTCCTGATGAGCAAATTGTAATTTTTTATGTTCGTAATAAAAGAAATTTTTTATCATTTCAGGAGTGGGAAAAATGCCTCACACATCATTTTTTTTTTTTTCTGGTTAGAAAGAATTAAGTGGAATTAACTCAGCCAGGAGCACCAAAGTGAAGCTTTAAACACCCTAAAAATTCCAATTTTTTTGGACAAGAAAAATTCCAGGGATCCAAATCTCACTTTAAAAATCTTGCACACAAAAATTCAGGCTGGGAGAGCTCCTGAAAATGGGAATTTGAGTAATAAATTTTAGTTTTGTGGCTAAAATTGGGCTGCAGGTGAAATTTGGTAAAAAATTTGGTAAACAAGCCAAAAAAAAAAAAAGCAGGAAATTTAAAAAGGAGTGAAGCTGGAATGAAAACACATTTTTGAAAACACAAAAATCCAATTTTTGAGAGGGGAAACAGCTGCCCCCCCCCCCCAAACACCAGGAACTTTCTGTTTCAGGCCACGTTTATTTTTGGGGTCAGATTTCTCAGTTTCGAGCATTTTTTTTCTTGTTCCTTATTTGAGAATATTTTTTTGTTTCAGCAGGGAGGGACCCAAAATTCAAAAAAAAAAAAANCTGGTGAGGTTTGTCCCAACCCAGCCTTTTTTTTCTCAAAGTTTTCAGGGTGTTATTTTGAGAAAAAAAGACATTAAAAACTATCTGAGGGTACCAAAAACTTCAATATTCCTAATTTTTTTTACCTGGATTTTGTGGGAAAAGAGAGGAAATCCATGGAAAAAGGGGGATGAGCAGAGGTCTCCCTCACAACTTCCCAACATTACCCAAAAAGTCTCAATATTAACCAAAATATCCAAATATGAATCAAAAAGTCTCAATATTAATTAAAATATTCCAATATTAAACCAAATTATCCCAATATTAACCAAAATATCCGAATATTAACCAAAATATCCCAATATTAACCAAAATATCTGAATATTAACCAAAATAACTCAATATTAACCAAAAAGTATCAATATTAACTAAAATCTTCCAATATTAATCAAAATATCCCATTATTAACCAAAAAGTCTCAATATTAACCAAAACAACTCAACATTAACCAAAATATCCCAATATTAAGGAAAATATCTCAATATTAAGCAAAAAGTCTCAATATTAACCAAATAGTCTCTATATTAACCAANATCTTCCAATATTAATCAAAATATCCCATTATTAACCAAAAAGTCTCAATATTAACCAAAACAACTCAACATTAACCAAAATATCCCAATATTAAGGAAAATATCTCAATATTAAGCAAAAAGTCTCAATATTAACCAAATAGTCTCAATATTAANGCAAAAAGTCTCAATATTAACCAAATAGTCTCTATATTAACCAAAATATCCAAATATTAACCAAAAAGTCTAAATATTAACTAAAATATTCCAATATTAACCAAAATATCCCAATGTTAATCAAAATATCCCAACATTAACAAAATATTCCACTATTAACCGAAAAGTCTAAATATTAACCAAAATATCTCAACCAAAAAGTCTAAATATTAACTAAAATATCCCAATATTAATAAAAATATCCCAATATTAACCAAAATATCCCAATTATTAACCAAAAAGTCTCAACATTAACCAAAATACTTCAATATTAATAAAAATATCCCAATATTAACCAAAATATCCCAATGTTAATCAAAATATCTCTATATTAACCAAAATATCCCAATATTAACCAAAATATCCCAATATTAACCAAAATATCTAAATATTCCCCAAAATATCTCAATATTAACCAAATAGTCTCAATATTAACCAAATAGTCTCAATATTAACCAAATAGTCTCAATATTCATCAAAATATCTCAACTTTAACCAAAATATCCAAATATTAACCAAAAAGTCTAAATATTAACTAAAATATTCCAATATTAACCAAAATATCCCAATGTTAATCAAAATATCCCAACATTAACAAAATATTCCACTATTAACCGAAAAGTCTAAATATTAACCAAAATATCTCAACCAAAAAGTCTAAATATTAACTAAAATATCCCAATATTAATAAAAATATCCCAATATTAACCAAAATATCCCAATTATTAACCAAAAAGTCTCAACATTAACCAAAATACTTCAATATTAATAAAAATATCCCAATATTAACCAAAATATCCCAATGTTAATCAAAATATCTCTATATTAACCAAAATATCCCAATATTAACCAAAATATCCCAATATTAACCAAAATATCTAAATATTCCCCAAAATATCTCAATATTAACCAAATAGTCTCAATATTAACCAAATAGTCTCAATATTAACCAAATAGTCTCAATATTCATCAAAATATCTCAACTTTAACCAAAATATCCAAATATTAACCAAAAAGTCTAAATATTAACTAAAATATTCCAATATTAACCAAAATATCCCAATGTTAATAAAAATCTCTCAATAATAAGCAAAATATCCCAACATTAACCAAAATATCTCAATATTAATAAAAATATCCCATTATTAACCAAAATATCTCAATATTAATAAAAATATCCCATTATTAACCAAAATATCTCAATATTAATAAAAATATCCCATTATTAACCAAAATATCTCAATATTAATAAAAATATCCCATTATTAACCAAAATATCTCAATATTAATAAAAATATCCCATTATTAACCAAAATATCTCAATATTAATAAAAATATCCCATTATTAACCAAAATATCTCAATATTAATAAAAATATCCCATTATTAACCAAAATATCTCAATATTAATAAAAATATCCCATTATTAACCAAAATATCTCAATATTAATAAAAATATCCCATTATTAACCAAAATATCTCAATATTAATAAAAATATCCCATTATTAACCAAAATATCTCAATATTAATAAAAATATCCCATTATTAACCAAAATATCTCAATATTATCGATCCTGTCGGTATCAAATCCAACCTTATTCCAGACAGAGGAAGGAAATCTCTGGGTTTGAAAAGATTTTATTTCAATATTATTTTCCCTTATTTTATTATTATTATTTTTTATCTTTAATTTTGTACCTTTATCACCTTCCTTGTTATCTCATTTATCTTTGATTTTTGCACTTGAACTTTGATTTTATTTCATTATTTCACTTGAACTTTGATTTTATTTCGTATTTTATTTAGTTCATTAATTTCAAGAACTTTTTAAACCATATCCTTATTACATATAAAATATATAAAAATGTTTTAAAACAAATTCTGGAGTAAATTTTCAAATATTTGGTTTATTCAGGCTGGTGAAGATCCTCAGCTGTGGTGTAACTTCAGATAAACCTCCCTGCCACGATTTTTATGGAGTTTTTTATCCACAGTCATCTAAAAAAAAAAATAAAAAATAAAACAAGTTTTTGTTAGCAACAATGAAATTAAAAAAAAAAAAAAGAAA
>SWJQ01001634.1:8690-31362 GCA_007252995.1 Zosterops borbonicus
CACCTCCTTGATGAACTTGTTGGTTCGCTCCAGCTCCTGCTCGTAGCACTTGAGGCGCTCGCGGAAGTCGGGGCTGTCCAGGTAGCAGTCGCTGAACTCTAGCGGCGGGTGCCCCATGGCCGCGGCTTGGCCCGGCTCCGCCGCGCTGCGCCTAAGGAGCGCTGCCGCCGCCGCCGCCCCGGGCGCCCCGCCTCGCCGGCATCCCGCGGGCCCGCCCCGCCTGGCTGCTCCCGCTGCCGCGCCTCGGCCGAGGAACCCCCGCCCGCCCACTCGCCGCGCTTCCGGCCGCGCCGCTGGCGCCGGGAGGTGTAGTCCGGGATGAGCCGCCCGGGGCCGCCGCCCGCCCAGCTCGACCCGGCCGCTCCGCTCCGCACTGTGCGGGACGCGCGCTCCGATCTCGTCCGCCCCGCAAGATCCGGGCCGGGCGCTGCTGCCGCCTCGCGGGCCGGTCCGAGTGCGCCCCCTGTCGGCGGGGCGGGGGCTGTGCCGCCCGCATGCGTTGCCATGGACGCCGCGGCGGCGGTGCGTGACGCAACGGCGCGCGGTGATGACGTCAAGTGACGTGTCACCAGGGCGGCCAAGATGGCGATGGCGGCGGCGGCGGCGGAGGAGAGTGGGGCTGTGGGGATTCTGGTGAGTGCGGCTAGGAGGGCCCTGGGGGGAGCTGGGGGAGCCAGGAGAGTCAGGAGGGGAACAGGGGAGGCCGGACTGCGGGAAGGCCGGGGGCATTCGGGCTTCCCTCTCTCCCTGGGCAGGGCCAGGCAGCCGGTCAGGTGCCGGGCAAATGCGGAGTGGGGTCTGGAGGCCTGGGCGGGCGGCGGCTCGTCCGAAGGGCGGAGACGGGTGTTGTGGTTTGAAAGCAAAACGAATGAGAGGCTCCAAGTCAGAGATATAATTTAATAAGAAGAAAGGTAAAAAGGTAAAAGTAAAATAAAATAAATGCAATAAAACAAAGGATCACTGACAGAGTCAGAATACAACCTGAGCAGGATTGTGGAAGCAGTCCAGGTGAGGTGCTCTTCCTGAAGCAGTGATCCTGTAGAAAGGTCTGGGAGCCCTGCTCCTCTGGGAATCCAGTGGATAAGTGCCCTTGCACTGTCCCACATACCAGCTTATATCCAGGTGAGAATGCTTGGCTCCTCCCCCTGGGCAGAGCATCTCACAATAGCATGAGAAGTGTGAAGTGGGTCCTTGATGGCCCATTAACAGAGATAACCCCTGGAGGGAGTTACCTGTGACTCATGGGCCATTAGCAGAAGACACCCCCAAAGGCGTTAATGGGCTATTAGCAGAAGACACTCCAAAGGCCATTAGCAGAAGAGGCAGGGGGCTTGGGAAAACACTAGCCCACCTGGTTTCAACAGTTCATGAAGATGGTGATAGAATAAATACTTTGTGTACATCCTACACTGCAACCCAGGACAACGGGGAAAGGGGCCGAGGACAGGGGCGAGGAAGGCGACAGGAAAAGAAGACAGGAAAGGTGAAAGGGTCAGGCGCAGGGTCGGGGAGCCACCGGCCTCCCGCCGTGCCCTCCCTGCCCTGCCTGCCCCAGCATTTGCCGTAGAACCGGTCGGGCTGTGCCCTGTTTGCCTTCCCCTCCGGGCACCCCAGAGCCTTCCTCGCCCGCAGGCGGGGAGGGCATCAGCCCTGTTAAGCTTGGTTCCTGGGCAGTCTCGGTGTGTGCCTGGGCCGGCGGTGTCCGTGCAGCTCCCCAGGGCTGTTAAATGCAGGTACTCGGGGGGTGGTGCGGCTGTGCAGCCCTCAGGCACCACCTCCCTTAAAACACAGCTTTTTACTTCTTTCAGTTACTGCTGCCGGAACTGAGCACCGGGGGCGGGTTCTGGGGGTGACAGGGGACGGGCTCACACACACCTGCTCAGCTCTTCAGGCCATGACCTGCTCACATCGGGCAGAGACAGCCTGGCCTGGCTGCAGAACCTTTTATTCCTTGTATCCCTGAATTTGGGCAGCTCTGTCCCTCCCCAACCCATCTGAAGTGCACACAAGCATGTTTGTGTTTCTTCCTAAAGGTTTGTACCCATTCAGTTCCCAGGTCTGGCAGATGTGTCCATATCCCAGGATATTCCAGTGGAAGGGGAGATCAGTGTCCCTGTGGGATCTCACTCTCCTGATAAGGATTACTCCACACTGGATGAGCCAGTCAAGGACACAATTGTGAGTCTGAGCCCATGGCTGGGGTAAAACTCATGTTTTCTGGTGTCTTTGGTAGCTGTTGTGCAAAACCTGTGTTTTTGCACAGCTCTGCTCAACCTGTACTTCAGCAGGGATTGTTTTAGAACTCACNTCTGTACTTCAGTGGGGGTGGTTTTAGGACTCATCAATTCCTGTAAAACAAATTCCTGTGGGTCAAAAACTGTCTGAATTGTGGCCCAGAGTTTCTCTGTCATCCTTAAATCAATGTGAGAGCTGAGTGGGAGCTTGTGAGAAACTCTACTGACTGAAAGTATTTTTTTATTTATTTTCTTTTCCTAGAGGAGCAAACAAATGGTGGGTTATATTCTGGTGTTATTAAACGATAGAATATTGTGTTTGTTAAGAAAAAGGATGTGATGCTGTGGTTGTTAGGGAATGTAGGAGAAGTAATCATTGTTGCAGAGGATGCTACAGAACTTCTTGGGTTGGATCCTCTCCTGATTTGCAATCCATGTCCTTTTACTTCTGTCTCTTTGCTTTAGCTGGGAGCTCTGATTTTTGTGGGGGGGATTAATGAAAGTGTTTTGTGTCTGTTTCAGATGAGGGACCTGAAGGCTGTTGGGAAGAAGTTTGTCCATGTCATGTATCCCAGGAAGAGCAGTGCACTCCTCAGGGACTGTACGTGCTGGGCCTTTCCNGCTTCTCAGGGACTGTACGTGCTGGGGCCTTCCTGACCTCCAGAGGGGAGGCAGAATCCAGCAGGACAGGGATTCAGGACTGCTGAACATCCTGAGCAGCAGAGTTGACAGCCAGGGTGTCACCAGGGCTCTGTGACAGGGTGGCATGGGCCAAGATGAGTGGAGCTGGGAGCTTTAGCNTGTGGGCCAGGATGGGTGGAACAGGGAGTTTTAGCAACTGGTGGGTCTTGAATGAATTTTATTGTAGGTCATGGTGTAAAGTGCTGAATAANATAGATCATGGTGTAAGATGCTGAATAAGAAAATTGTAAAGCAGTGAGATGTGGAAAATGGCACCTTGGGAGTTGGGTGAGGGCCTCTGTCACTCCCAGGAAAGCAGAACTGAGATGATTCTGTGACTTTTGTGATGTGTTTTCCCTCTCCCTGCAGGGGATCTGTGGGGCCCATTGGTGCTGTGTGTGTNCGCCCTGGCTCTGTGAGTATTCCGGGGAAATTTGGGGCTTTGTAGCCCAGCACATGAGGGAAGTGAGGCATTAAAAATTACTAATTAATGTGTTAAGATCAATTTCACCTGATCCCTCTCTGTCTTGTGTGAGCACTGCTTGGTTGAGTTCTCTGATAAAATATGTTTGTGGCACTGCAAGCCCATTAGAACCTCCTGTCCCTAAATTTAGGACTTAAGGATGAACTCTTCCTGTTCCCCTGGTATAGGAATGGTTTTACTGAAGGTGTCTCAAGTTGTCCTAATCCACTTGTAGTTATTCCAAAGGTTTCTCTAAGGCTGGTTTGTTCAATCACACACTACTCTGCTGCTATGAGGTGTACCAAAACTTTGGTACTTTAATTTCCATCTCAGCCTGTTGTCCTTGGCTTGATTTCCTTCTGCATGCTTTCACAGCCCTCAAAACAGGGAAACAAATGGGCTGAAATCACCTCAGTCAAGCCACAATAGTTTTCCTTTCCTCTGCAAAACTGAAATATAATGAAAATACAAAATGGATGTAAAACTATGGGCCTGCAGCATAACTGGGGATCAGTGCTGGGGCTCCTGCTCTGGCACCTACTCCATTCTGGGAAAAACTCCATCCATGCTGATTCCTCCACCTGTCTGTTCCCCACTGCAGCTGTTTCTCCCTGTTCCCCACTCCAGGATGCTGCAGGGTGGCTCTGCAGACAGCAAGGATGACGGAGGGCCCCAGTTTGCCGAGGTCTTTGTCATCATCTGGTTTGGGGCCGTTGTCATCACACTCAACTCGAAGCTCTTGGGAGGCACCATGTGAGTGCAGAGTCATTCCCTGGCAGCTCCTGTGCACGGAATTCTGCCCTGCCCGGCCTGACTGCCCTTTCCCTGTTGCTGTCTCCCCGTGCAGCTCCTTCTTCCAGAGCCTGTGTGTGCTGGGGTACTGTGTGATGCCTCTAACCGTGGCCATGCTGGTGTGCAGGCTGGTGCTGCTGGCGGGCGGGGGCACCGTCAGCTTCATCGTCCGCCTCATCGTGGTGGGGGCCATGTTCGCCTGGTCCACCCTGGGTGAGTCCTCGCCCGGGCCTCTGCCTGGGGAGATTGAGCCCTGTGCACTGCTGGGCCCTCAGTTTGGGGAGGACATTGAGTGCTGTGTCCAGTTTAGGAAGGACATTGAGTGCTGTGTCCAGTTCTGGCCCCTCAGTTTAGGAAGGACATNCTCAGGTGTGCTCTGTGCTTGGGGAGCTTGATCCATGTTCATTCCCTCAGGCAAAACCAAGGGATGCTCTAGTCTAAGGTGTCCCTGGGCTGCTGAAGGGCTGTAGAAATAGTTCTTCCAATCCTTGAGCTGGCAGAGGTTCAACCTCTGCTCCTGGTGATTTCCATGCTCATATGCAAATTGTCTTGGGCAGCAGGATGATGATTTAGTGTTAAACTCTGTGAGACTGGTGGTTTATTCTATGATTATGTTATAAATACTATTAGAAAATGCTGATTTTATAGAGATGCATTTGCATGATTTCTCCTGTTCTTTATCTGTAAGTCTGGCTCTCACTGTACAGTGTTAATCAGCATTTATGGCCAGGCTGGTCAGGGCTTGGAGCAACCTGGGCTAGTGAAAGGTGTCCCTGGCTGTGGCAGGGGATGGAACTGGATATCCCTTCCAAGCCAAACCATGCTGTGATTCCATGATTCCATGACTTGTCATTCTGTATGATAAAGGAAGTTGCACTTGGTGATTACAGCCTGTTGGTTTGAGCAGTGGTTTCTTTTTCAACACAATTGCAGTGCAGATCCTCACCGCAGTTTGCTCCATGCAGTGGGGGCTGTGAGGGTTCTGCTGCTCCTGCTCCACATGTTTTGTATCTCCACAGCATCCACGGCATTCCTGGTGGACAGCCAGCCCCCCAACCGCAAGGTACTCGTCATGTACCCCATCTTCCTCTTCTACTTCGTCATCAGCTGGATGATCCTGACCTTCACTCCCCAGTGAGCACCACCCCGAGGGACTAGTACATGGACTGGACTTTTTCATGGACACTGCAGTGAATCCTTGGCTTTATCTCTTTCTAATTTATATATAGGGATACTGTAAAAAGACAGGTTGTGGGATAAAGCCAGAGAGCTGCAAAAAGTGCTCATTTGTGTGTCCCTCTTTGTGAAAGATACTGAGGTCCAGTTTCTGAGGGGTTTATTTAGCCCTGTTCTGTACTGGTGTTAAATAAACAATGCCCACTGTGACAGGGATTGTTCCATCTGAGGAGAGAGTGGGAGATCCTGGATTTTCAGGCTGTTGGGAGATGAAGTTTGCACAACTTGGCAGATTTCCTGCCTGTGCTTGGATTCTCAATGAAGATAAAAATGCCTTATCAAACCATAGAACTTCACTGCAATGATGTGTGGAGAGGAAAGAGATGTGTCTGACTCCTTTTCATTCCCTTGTAGAGTGGTGGGATGCACACCCAGGGCATTGAGGGACTGGGGCTTTCCCAGGAAAGGAGAGTTCAGTCAAAACTCAGTTGGGTCCCTTTGCAGGGAATTGAAGCTGGTGGCAGGGAGTTGTTTTTGCCCATATCCATGTATTTTGTGTGTCCATCCCTTCATGTGGCAGGAAAGAGGGTTCCAGCTTGGTGCCTTCAGCACTGCATCTGTGAGGAGACTGGGCTTACTGCAAGTTACAGACCTGTGACCACAGGGAACAAAGCTCAGAGTCCTGCAGAAATGCTGAGACTGCTTTGTAGCAGGGACTGGGCTCTCACTCTGCATTTGGGAAGTGAAAATTCCTTGGAAAGTACCATGAATGTGTATGTATGATAAAAACAAGGTGTTCTGTGCAGGAAGTTGAGGTTTTGCTGCACAGGCTGTTTGGGTCTGAAAAACCATACAAGGGCTTGGGCCCCAAAGTGTTAAAAACAGCTTGAAGGAAGGGTAGTAAATGGTACTAGAGGTGTTGGTTGATCTGAAGCAGGATATGAATTCTGCTCTCACCTGCCTCTGTGTGACTGTTCCATTGGTTGTTTACGGGGACAGCAAAGAAATGTGTGCAAATGTGCATTTTGTTCCCTTGTACTTCCCATGAGATGTCAGACACTGTTCTGTGGGTTGTTTTGTGGCGTTTTAATCTTAATACTTTAATGAAAAGAGAGGGCTCCTCCAGTCACTGCAGGTTCATTGTGTACCTCTCCTGGGTACAGGTATGCAAGAGTCAGGTGTCTTTTGGCACAGACACTGGGAGCTGGGACTTGCTTTTGGAAACTACAGAAATTATTCCTGTTGTCTGTTGTTCTCAGTCAGCAATTCATGAAATATCTGGGGTGAAAAAGCTCCTGTAAAATGTCCTTTTTCCTACATTTGTGCAGACAGACTGAAACTGAGGTTTGTGGGTTCTGCTGAGGTGTGAATGTGCCTAATTTCTAGTTATATATGCAAGAGCAATCTGTGCTGTAAACACTGGCGGTGGGTGGGAGTTGGGATGGAAATTGCTGAATTTCAGATTAAAAGTGAATTTTTGCATTTGTGGATAACAAGCTGCTGTGTGGCAGGGCCTGGCTGTGGCACCAAGGGGCTGGAGGGGAGCTGTGGTGGTTTGTAGACATGGGAACCATGGAAAGGGGAATTTTTAACCTTCCATTAAATTATTGCTGGTATGGAATGTGGTTTTTCTTCTGAGTGTGCAGTTTTTCTTTCATTTAAATGTTAGTTTAGCTTTTTGAAGCTGAAAAAAAGTATTCAAGGAAAGTGGATGGTAAAGCTGTTGATGGCTATGGGGGACTTCCTTGAGCCAAATCTTTCTGTCCTACAAGAATTTAACCACGCTTTCAAAGAAATCCTTGGATTCTCTCTGGGTCTTGTGACTTGAGCTGTTCTATCTGAAGGATAATTGGAGTAGCATTTAACTGATCCAGTAATATTTTGAAAAATTTTACATTACTTCAGAAAGTCAAAAAGCCCAAACTGGGCTCAAACCAAACTGGTTTCCTCAGCCACTCCTGGAGGTCCTGCAGAGCTCCTGCTGTGACAGAACCAGTTGTCTCTCAGTGAGAGGGTGGTCCCAAAGCCAACGGGACATGGGCACATTAAACACAACCAAACCATTTTGATTCAGGGAAACAAAATGCCTCAAGCTTGTTTGATATTTGCAGATGCCTAGAATTAATGCAGCTGATTAATAGTCCTGTAAAGCACTGGTGTCACCTGCAAGTGCTGAGTGCTCCCCGAATGTCCCTCATCCTGTCCAGCCAGGTGTGCAGCATATCCCTCCCAAGGGCCCTGCAGGGGAGTGATCCTTGTCACCACAACAGAGAGGTTTAATTTGTGCTGGAAATGTCTGTGGTAAGAACTGCTGTGCTTTCCAAGGGGAAAGTCCTTTCCTTCTTGTTTAAAGCTGCTGGGGATGGGCAGCAGGGAGAAGCAGCTGTGTTGCCTATAATGGAGTGTCTGAACTGCTCTGCAGAGAAATGGCTGATGTTCCAATGCACAAACCAAACTTTCTTTTCTACTAGGATTTTTTAAATACTGTTTATCAGCAGTTGTGTATGTTTAATTTTGATCTATTTAAGACCAATAAAAAGGAAAATAATTTATTTGTTTTAGCTTGAAAAATTCAAACAGGTGGAAAGTCCCATGGGCAATGTGACGTGTGGATGGAAGCTCTGTGCTCTCTCTACCTGTGGCACCTGCAGTACCAGGAGCTCCTCTGGCCTGGCTGAGGCAGGAGGGAGGAAGCTCCCCAGACCCTACCCGCATGTCCCCTGGCCCCATATGGAGAGCAGGACACGTGGGCCATACATGCCAGAGCCCCTGAGGCTGAGCCAGGACATCACCTTGCCCAGGCTCAGGTCCTGCTGGTGCTCACAGACTGCTCAGGGAAGGAGCAATGATGCTGGTGTACCCCAAAATCAGAGTTCCAGTGGCTTCAGGGCTGGGAGGTCTCAAGAGCCACCTAAGGGACCTGCGTGTGCCTCAGCGGTGCTGGCCAGGAATCACTGGGGGCTGAATGAGGTGAGGGCAGTGGGGGAGCAGAAACCTGGTAGGAAAGGGCCTGATGGACGAATGGATATTAAGGCCCATCCCTGACTGGCTAATGAACCAATGGCAATTAAACCCATTCCTGAACCACACCAGGATCTTGAATTATTAAAAAACTATGGATATTGGTCTAATACCGATATCCAACTATGACGGACAAAGACTATCTAACAGTTTAAAGTTAGAAAGTGTATGTTTATTACGACCCGGGCAGCGTGCGGGATCGCTCCCAAATACACACGCGCAATTTACAGATGATCACAGGGTCTTTTATGTACAGGAGTATTGAATACCCAAAACGCAAATGCATATTCATAACTCTGGTACATCCCATTCCCCGCTTCATATGGTAATTAGCCAAAAAGCTATTAAGCATGTGTAGTTTGTTCTTTGAAATGGGTCAGTGGTCCTTTTTATGAGGCAGGGTCCCAAAATTATGAAGTAAGAGGGGTCTTCCTCAGCTTTGTCTTTTTAACTTTTTAGTGTTACATGACAACTGCCTCCTGTTTTTCCAGGACTGTTTGATTTATGATTGTATTGTATTCTTGGAGTCTATTGATCAGTCAGGATGCAAAAGCATAGTTTGACAGGCTTGATGATTTATCAGTTCCTTAAATCCGGCTTCTGTTAACAAAAGGGAAGTCTAGCTACCTTACCTCAGCACTATCTATTTTAACTAAAGTCCTTAATTCTTCTAAATTAATGCTTCAATCTGAGGCAGTGGCTAGGAAGGAGTTTGTCCATGCTCTCGCGCTGTGCTGTGGGCTGACAATGACATCCATGACACGACCCTGGGGAGCCTTGGCCCGGAGCTGGTGACAGCAGGGTCACACTGCCCCTGTGCCGAGCATGGGCTGCGGGGCTGGGGAAAGCCACCGTGGCCCCGTGGTCACCAGAGGGCGGCACGACCGCGCCATCCCTGGCAGCCTTTTGCAGCTTAGTTGTCACCTCCCCGTGGTTCCCGGCGCCCCGGGAGCACTGGGGAGCACAGCCGGGGGTGTTCGGTCCCGCAGCCAGGACCGGGCTCATAGGCAGCCCCAGGAGGTGAGGTGTGATCTGCCAGCCTCAGCCACCACCACCAGCTCGGGCTGTGGTGCCTCACTTGGCCCTGCCGTGGGGTTTCTGCCTGCTCAGGGCAAGAAAACGCTTTCATTCAACAAGGGGCAAAAAAACCAAACCAGAAAACCAAACCAAAACAATTTACCATTTCTGGAAATGTAACTGTTCTGCTCAAAAGAGACGTTCCCAAGTGCAGCTCTGGACTTTGTAGTTAAACTTTGTTTGGATAAAGCTCAAATTTAGCATTTTTGTTCCCCAAGTGAATCTTTTAAGGCAAATATTCTGCATGGTGAATTGTACCCTAGGGCAAACGAATGGGGCAGGTGACAGTGGAAGGAAGGACTTTCTCAGTAAAATCAGGAAGTAACCCTTACAGTGCAGCTGTTGACAGCTGGGACTGTGAACCTCTTTCCTGACCTTTGGCTTTCCTGGCAGGGAAACCAGGTGACATGGCTGCAGGAGCTGGAAGTCGGGCTGGAGGCTGCTGAATCTCCACATTGCAGGTACTCAATGCAAGGGCAGTGACAGGTGGGATGGGACAGGCTGTGTCCAGCATGGAGGGTTCCTCAGTGGAGATGTTGGGGAGAGCATCACTGAGGGCAGGTGTGACAGCCCAGCAGCAGGGGCAGCTGCTGGGACAGACACAAGGGTCACTGCATTGCTCTGCTGTCACCTTGTCAGGGGGCAATGCCTGTGCTGGGAGGCTCAGGGTCTCTGGGAGACAAGAGTGAAGGTTTGCTCTATTTATTCTGAATCCTAGTTGGAATAAAAACCAATAAGTGCACTTCCTGATGCGAGAAGGATGAGTTTGGTGTTTCTGTCCCAGTTAGCCTCCCTGAACCTTGTCCCTTCTGCCCACATTTCAGGGAAGGGAACAGGGCAAGTTTTCTGGAGTGCCACAGCTTCCCCATGCCTGGTACCTCATCATATCTGTGCTTGGAACCCTCTGTGTCTGAGCAACTGCTGTTTGTGCTGCTGATGGAAGCAAGGGAGCATCATCAGAGACTTGGGGATAGTGGGGCATGTGGGCAGGCAGGGTCCTGCCACCTGGGAACTCTGTTCTTCCCTGCTGTGCCTGGGTGGGAGGAGATGGAGTGATTCCCTGCCTTAGCCAAACTTCCCCTGCCTGTGCAGAAGTCTTGGTCCCAGCTCCTCCCAGGAACCTGAAACACACCTCAGACAGCACCTGAAATCCATCCCAACAAGCCCCCTCCAAACCCCGGCTCTTCCCCCAGTGCTGCATTGCCAGCAGTGAAAAGGGCACAATGTGGAGCACACCCTCTTCTGAAAGTATAGAGGGAGTTTGGTATTTTAAGAGAGAAATGAAGAATACAAACCCAGCTGGTCGAGTGGTAACTGTGGGTCTGCATGCTCTGGTGAGGAGAGCATGAAGGTTCCAAAAAATAAGGACCATAACACCCCTTTCTAATCAAATAGAATGCAAAGGAAAATGAGGAAAAGCAAAATAAATGTAGTCTCCTGTGTGGTTCTTGCTAATGAGTTATGGTTTTGCATTGCCAGTGGTGGTGAGGGTTCCATCCATGGACAATGGAGCCAAGGAGCGCTGAGTGCCAAGCAGAGCCACCGGTGTCTCCAGGCCAGCAGGATGAGCCCCCAACCCCACGCCCTTCCTCATCAGCTGAAGATGTGGAAGGTGTCTATGGCTTCCTCTGTCCGAGGAGCAGTGTGTGCAGTCCTGAGGATGAGCCTGGTTATGAGCTGATCCATGACAAATCCTTGCTGTCCCTCTGGCGATCTTTTCCCAGAAGAACCAGGAGACACTGATCAAGATTTATCAGCCTCCCACAGGGACCTGCAGGGCACAGTGGGGATGCTACAGGCCACAATAAATTTTTCAGCAGCAGTGAAGTGTTTGCCTTTGATGAACATTCCCAGACAAACCCTGGGCACATGCTCAGACACAACAAAACAGATCAGGTGGGGCTGCTCAGGGCAGACCTGGGGAGAGCCCACAATGCCCTAGACTTCGAGGAAGATGAGGTTAATGCCTTCTCTGTATCTCCTGGGGAAGTAAAGACATGCCCTGTGTTATAAATAGGGCCAGGAGACAAATCTCCCTTTAAATGCCTTTATTAGGACAGCTTTGGGTGGGGAACCCGAGGGGTCGCGCACACCGCCACTGCTCCCTGGAGCGACGAGAAGGAGGAGATGAAACAGCTTTGCCAGATGACTGACAGAGCTGGGGCTTCCGTCCTCACGTCCTCACAAGAGCCGCAGGAAGGCCCTGTTGGGCTTGTTGTCTGGGGGTGTACTGCTTGTACAGTGCTGTTTAAGTTATGGCAACAAGCTAAAAAGTCTTTGGCCAGTAGTCTGTAGTTTTCTTTGCCTGGGGGTACCACTCTTTGTTTTTGATGTGGTGCTGGCTCATTGTTTTTAGGGGTTTTATGTCTGAATGGTGCCCCATGAGCACTTGAGGTCTCCTCATTTGCATGTACGCCATTTTGGGGAACAGTGGAGGCAAAACCTGACGTGAAAGGGGATACAATTACAAGGTAGGGAATAAACAACTTGGAGCATTTACAAGGGTACAGTTACAGGGTAGGGGATAAACAGCTAGGAGCATTAACAGTTGACACTAACATTAATAACGAATGAACATTAACAACAGTGAACAAGTGATTACTTAAGTAGACACCTTATAAGAATTTTGTGTTTTGGGGATTTATTCCCCACACCCTGGGCATCTGGTAAGTGTTCCACATGGTGGCTGTGGGTGCCTGTTCCCTGTGCCCTGTTCCCTGCTCCCTGCTCCCTAGAGGTTCCCATCTGGTCCTGAGGTTGCGATGCTCTGGCAGACACAGATGCTTTGTCTTCTTTTTTTACTCTAAACTCCATCTTCAGACTGGTGATGTGCAGTTCAAATACAGCGTGTTAAGTTGCCTTTGTATCCTTTAACAGATGATCTTACTACCCTGAGAGGTTTCTACCCAAATAGGAACAGGATTTCTGTTCATCCTGGGGTGGTGGCCAAGCAGAGACGGGAGTGTGTCAGGGGTTGAGGACAGAAGGTGTTTGTTCCCCCAAGGCCCTGCAGGGAGGACAAGCCTCCCTGGCCGGGGGAATTGGCACTGGCTGTTTTCCTCTATGTTTGGTCTGGGCATTGTGGGCTTTTCTCTCAGCTCCTCCTGTGCCCGTGGGCCCACAGGCTCCTGGCTGGGCTCCCTCACTGTGGTGTCTGTGCTCCTTGTGCAACCTGTTTGTCTATCAGGTCCCAATGACATCTCTGTACCCCTCTGAGTCCCTGTGCTTACAAGAAACTCGTATGAGCATAGTGGCCCTCAGGCCCTCAAGACATCTGGTCCTGGTTATTTTGGTTGCCGAGAGCTCCAGGCTCCAGAGCCCTTGGAGCAGAGTAGCTGTGGGGGCCAATGGAGCCATTGGAGCAGCCTCATCCCCATGGCTGGTCTCCTGGTGCTTCCCTGTCTTGGTTTGAAAGACAGGTATCTGCTAGGGAGGGGCAGAGCCTCCCTTCAGAATGGAGAAGTCAAATCCCCTCTCCAAATTATTATAATTTAGAAAATTAAAGGGGCTTTCAGGCAGAGGTATGGGGATAGGAATAACTGTTCTTTACTAGTATGTATAACAAGGCAAACAAACAACAACTACTACAGCATTAATAATAACAGAACCAGGAACCTCGAGGGGCTTTGTTTCACAAAGCCCGGGACAGCCCGATCTCTTGGGACTTGGAGAACACCAAGCTGGAACGGTGGAAAATCCCAGGCTGGTGGATGATCAGAAGCTCCGCCAGTGGTAGCTGGAGCATCAGGGATGTCCCAGTATGGCAGTGCAGGGGCACAGAGTAGCAAAAAAACCTCAAGGCAGTGCCGAAGAAATGGCGACAGTGGGACAGGGCCGGCCCAACAGGGCAGGAGGAGGCGAGCTCAGAGTTCTGGGGCACACAAGCAGTCTTTTTCTGGTGTTTTGTGTCACTGTCTCAGGATCATAAACAGAACATGCAATTATTTATCCTGGGCACTGATTTAAATCCTTCCTCTGCCCATAACTCAGCCCTCCCTTAGCAAAACCCACGGGGCTGAGGTCTGGGCTAGGGCTGCTATCTCTTCTTTCTCAGGGCTTTGGAATTCTTCCCAGCGGCAGGAACAGAAGCCTGAGACAGCCCAGCACAGGGTGTGGGGACAGCCTGCTCTGCACCCTGCCTGCAGCCAGGATCTGTCCCTGAAAAACCTCTTCTACCTCTTGATTCCCTTTGGAGTGGGGAAGCAGATAACTGCAGCTCAGCCCTGTGGCACGGGGCTGGGAGCAGAATCCCTCTCCAGGACAAGCCTGGCAGCCCCCGTGGCCGCGGGGGGCAAAAAGAATTCACTGTCACATAATGAGGCTTTGTGTGTGAGGGTTGGCATAAAGGGTTTTCTGAAGCTGCCTCAGAGCCTTTCCTGGCATCCCCAAAGAAGGCTGGCAGAGGCACGTGGCTCCTGTCCAGCCTGGAAATATCCTGGGGTGCGGTGCCCGGGAGCAGAGGATGGGCATGGGATGGGCACTTGGTGTCTCTGAGCATGGAATGTCTCTCCTTGTCCATGCCTGAAGGAAAGGATATCTTTGGGCAGTGGTTTTGAATGAACAGGTGTCAAGGGAAAATGTGCCCGATGCTGTTTGCTGTAAATCCTGCTCTGATGCTCCTGACAGGGAGAAGCACTGTGTCCCTGCCAGCCCCCACTGCTGCTGCCTGCCTGTGCCCTGAGGCCCCTCAACTTTGCAGTGCTCTGCTCTTGGGGTGCCCACAAGACCGGCCTGGCTCTGGTGGGGTTTGACAGCAACCCCAGTAAAGCCAGGGATACCACTAGTAATTATAGAGGGTTGGACTGAAACACACACAGATCCGACCAGTGTGGTTAATCCTACGTTGTTCCTTTATTACGTGCAGCACAGCGACTTATATAGAACTTTACATAGTTTATACATGTAATAACTTTTTCATTGGCACACAGCAGAGGAAAGAATGCAAACACATATTTTTTAGTTTACTTTTAAGGTGGCTAACACATGCCTACTAACAACTCTATTTCATGACCTTCAACACCCTATTATGTTTCCCAAACACCTTAATATCTAATTCTAACTACACCACAGCTCACTAAGAAATTTTCCCTGCATCACAGGCTTGGAGGCCTTAACAGGCCTAAAGTCGGGCCCCAGTCAGGGTAGGTAGGCCTCAGTTAGGGTAGTTCAAGGAGGTCTAAATATAAATCATGGCCTCCTTTCCTGAGGAAATCTGTAACACCCCAGGCTCCTGGGGGCAACTGGGGAGGGTCTCCTACCACTGGTCTCTGCAGTGTGGTGGAGCCAGGCAGTGGGTCATGGTGGCAATCCTCCAGAGACCCCAGAGTGCTGGAGTGTGACAAACTGGGCACTGGTGGACTTGCAAAACCCCCTAGATCCTGTCACCTCTGTGCTCCCACCTGCTCTGGGGCTGCATGCTTGGAGCTATCAGGGGATTTGATTGTTGGCACCCAGGAGCTGTTAAATCCCCCATCCTGTGTCACAGTCCTGATGCCATGTCCCCTGTTCTGCCCAAGAAGCTGCACTGGACAGGGTTTACCTCTGGATTTGGGTGTGGGAAAGTTGGTACATGAATAGCCCAACCCTCCACAAGTGAGAGGAGGCTGGTGTAAATTCATGCCAGGGATTCAGCTTGCAGACACCTGTCCTTGCAGGGAGCCAGCACTGCACTTGACAAGATTCCTCTGTCCTGGGAGTTAATCCCAACCCTTGGCCAGAATTAGGGCTGGGGTCCTCCCCAGACAGCAGCTGTCACCAGAACTATGTGCAAAAATACCCAAGTAGCTCAGATGCAGTTTATTAAATGGCATTTCATCATGCCAGCCAGAGGAGGAGGTGTCCCTGTCACCTGTAGTTGCTTTTTAGCTGCTGAGTGTGCTGTCAGTGGCAGGTACCAGGGGTGAGTGTGAGTGTGAGTACACACGTGTGTTGCCAGCCCGCCCCATGCTGCACTCCGGTGTTTCGCCACGGGAGCCTCCCTGCTCCAGCTAATAAGAGCTGCTGCAATTCCTTGGGCTGCTCTGGTGCCTGCCTTGGGGCAGGGGATTAATGTCCCAGGATTAATGTCCCAGCCAGGCTCCAGCAGCTCAGTGCTACTCCCAGGGATAGGAAAAACTGCCTGGTGAACATTCTGCTTATGTCCCCTTTTGTACTTAAAAATGCAGCCTGATTTTTATTTCTTGTTTTTACAAAGGCATCTTGAAGAGAACTAGAGAGCAGTAGCAGCAAGTTTTTGCTGGAGTTCTGTCCTGCATGGGAATCCGTGTAGACACCCCCAGACAGTAACTTTTGGGTGCTTGAATACAAATGGAGTTAAAATTGAATGGGAATACAGCTCTCAAAAAAACTCAGTTTCCTTCTGTATTACTTGTGTCTATTTGTAAATTGTGTATCTTGTCTGTAGTATCTCAAAATTGTTACCATTTCAGTTATGCTCTTTTAAGTGCATTTAAATAGCCCCATGCTGAGCACAGCCCCAGGCCCCTGTTGAACTCCCCAAGCTTTCTGGCTCTGGGAATTGGGGCAGGAGCACCCCCCAGCTGGTTCAGCAGAAATTCCCCAAAACTATCAGGGACTTTTATTTCAGTGAAACTAGGAGGTTTTCCCAGTCTGTGCAGATTAGTCAGCTGCAAAGTTTGTTTGGTTTTATGTATGTGCTAAATCAGCTGGTGTTTGTGAATTCTCTCACTGGTGTTTGCAAACTGGAGCATCCTGTGTGGGGAAATGCACAGACCTGTCTGTGCCAGGACCCCTCTGGGGACAGGGAATGCAGGGGGCTTCCTGCAGCCCTGGCTGAGGCCACAAGTCCTTGGCATGTCTTTGGGAGTCCAGTGAACATCTGGGCTTAGCAAAAGTGTCGCTGGCTTTGGAAGGTGAAGCTTCAGCAGGACACAAGGGCCACCACTGCTGGGAGACAGGACATCCCACTGTGCTACCTCAGCCCTCGGGAAGGGGCATTCTGAGGGGATGCCATGGGACCAGCTGGCTGCTTCATCCCTGTGGGATGGGGGGGATTGATGCCTTTGGCCCCAGGAGGCTCTCCGGGGTACTGCCCTGCTCACCCGAGCGCTTCCTTCTGCCACAGGAGCTGCACATGGGGATTAAGTAATTGCCTAATTGTCCATCCCAGAGAGAAGTTTCCCCTCAGCGCTGGAGCTGGGGTGCAGCCTGTGGCTTGTGTGGCAATCCCAACAACTCCGTGTGTCCTGCACCCTTGCAGGCAGTGTCCATGCCCAGCACATCCCACCTGTGAGCCATTGGAGACCGGTGCACATTTGGATTATTTTAAATGAGGAACTTTTTAATGGACACGCAGTCGTGGCAAGTGGGCAGGAGGCTCACTGGTGGCATGGGACAGCTCTGGGACTGCGGGGAGCTGGGGAGTGTCTTCTACTGCCCTTGGGCATCCACATCTCTCTCAGCTGGCTTCTTGTGGTCTGGTGGTGGTGGTGCCTCTAGTGGCAGCAGAGACATTTGGCCTCTTGGGCTGGAGCTGGGCACCGAGGTCTGAGCAGGGGTGGCCCCACAGTGGAGCCCCAGCCCTGGGGAGCTGTGGGGTTCCATGGGGTGGATGCTGTGTGCTGGCCCTTCCCAGGCACAGCCTTGCAGCCCCTCGCTCGGGGGCACACGGGGGGGTTCAGCCCTGTCCTTGCCCTCTCTGCCTCCCCGCTGCTGCTCCCGGGGGCAGCAGTTTCCGCGCGTTCTCCCTCCCCCCGTCCCGCTCTCACCGCCCTCGTGGTGTCACAGCCCCAGCACCGCCAGCACCCGCCCCGTGTCCGGCGTCGGGAGAAGAAAAGGGTCCCTGTTCCCGCTATGCTAATGGGAAAACGCCAGCTCGGTGGGAGCTGCGCCCTTCCCAGCCTCGGGAAATGCCCGTGCACGGCGGAAAGTAGAAAATCCCCGTGTGCCGCCGGCTCGGGGCTCGGCTGGCCGAGGGGAGCCCCCCGATCACACCCCTGCATAAACCCCACGGTGCCAGCGGGGACACGACCCGGCCGCCACCAGCCTGAGCTGTCACTGATCCTGTGCAACAGCCGGGACAGCAATAGCTCATCACTACACAGAAATAGCTCCGGCCGCCGCCGCAGCGCTGCCATGGGGGTGCCCCGGGGGGCTCTCCCCGCGGCCAGGGGCAGCGCCGCAGTCTGAGGGGGTCTGCCGGGCCCCCGCCCGCACATCATGCCATTGCTGGATTTCTTCTGGGTTTGCTTCAAAAGAGCCAAGGTAAGGGAGCGCTGCTCCACGGTGTCCGTCCCTGACACCCTCTGGTTTCAGGAGAAGCCTCTGTAAGGGGCGCTGGGGACGCGGCCCCGGCGTGGCTCAGCTTGCTCACGGTGTTGATGTCTGCTCTGGGGGTTTCGTGCCCGCACCCCACGTGCATGTGAGAGGTTTTAATTTTGGCTGAGCCATGTGTAGATGCGCTGGTCCCTGTGCCCTAAGCTCACCCGCTGCCCTTTACTGGGTCACCGTGTCTTGGCAGCGGCAGCCCTGGGCGGGCAGGGGGCTGTGCCCGGCGAGCACGGCGCTGGGCTCTGTGTATGTCTGTGTGTGTGTGTGCGCACCCTCAGCCCCCCGAGGTGGTCAGCACATGCCAAGAGGGTCCTGCCGTGCCTGCTTGCATCGTGCGGCCGGGCTGGGACATCCTTCCAAACCCAGAGGCTCAGGTCACCTGTGGCGTGGCTGTGGGACTGCAGCCAACCTGGAGGGTCAGGGCAGCTGTGAGCAGGATGACAAAAGAGCAGCAAGTCCAAGGGCCCCCAGTTTTTCATTTCCTGCAGCAGCAGTTTTCATGGTGTGGCATCTGAGATTTTTATTTAGGGTTTAATCCTTCATCTGTCACCTTAATAACAAATGACTCTCCCTGCCTGCTCCTGATTACTGTTGGTTTATTCTGTCCCAGCCTATGCAGTGTGGTGGGAGGTGAGCTGGGTGGATTGTGGAGTTATAGTTAGTGTGAATTTTGGGAGTTTCAGACTGAGAAAAGCAGTAAAATCCATTTTTCAGGCAGTGCTGTACACCAGGCTGTGCTGGATGAGTGGATCTGCTGTGGTGAAATGGATGTGGAATGCACGCTGTCCCCCGAGCTTACAGTGCAATGCTTAAAATAGTCGAGTCTAAAAATGACNACTGTCCCCCGGGCTTTCAGTGCAATGCTTAAAATAGTTGAGTCTAAAAATGACATTTGTGAAATTCATTGGTAATATTAGTGGCTGTCGTGTCCCTGCTGTCTCGTCCCTGCTGTCTCTGGAGAGCTTAGCTGTCCTCATTAACCCTGCTCATCCCTGCGTGCCGCGTGTTGGCATTGCCATTATACCAGTGGTGGCANGTCCCTGCATGCTTGCTGTGTGTTGGCATTGCCATTGTCCTGGTGGTGGCACAGATATGGACAGCGGGTCCTGAACCACCACTGGCAGAGCTGCAGCTTGGGATGGCTCCAGCCTGGCCTGCACAGACTCTGGAGTCCACAGGTTTCAGCCTTCTTGGAATTTCAGCCTCCTTGGAAGCACCCAGCAGTCCACTGGCTTCAGCCCATCTCTTTGGCCCAGCATGGGGTCTGGTGGCCCAGCTGACCAGGGCACCTCCCTCCTGGTTGCCTTCAGTGGACACCAGTGGCCTCCTGTAGGGCTGAGGCCTCTGCTTCAGCCTGGACTGGCTCTCCTCCCCATGCCAGGGCTGCTCAGCTGCTCACCAAGAACAGGCGAGGAATTCTCACCTTCCTTGCAGAGGAATTTCTTGAGCAGGGAGAAACGTGCTGGGCTCTGTCTGTGGCATTAAAGCTTTCCAGGCTAAACGAGGTGGATCCGTGTCTGGTGGAAGATTTCGTGGGAAAAAGAAGGTGTGGGAACAGACTGGGCAATGCCAAAGGATCCAGAGGAGCTGGGTGACCTCCTGTGTGGACACAGGCATGCTGTGAGGTCGCAGTGATGACTCCAGCCCTGGTGATGGCACCCCTCGGGCAGGAGGTGCTGCAGGAAGCACAGCAGCAGGGACATGGTTAAGCCTGTCTTCCCTGGGTCATCCTCAGCCCTGCTGCCCCGGCAGGAAGAGGGGTCCCGGGGCTCCGTGGGAAAGTCCGGCTCAGCAGCACAGCGCATTCCTGCAGTGATCCCGCCGGCACCTCTGGGGCAGCGGTGCTGGAGGGGCTCATCTGCACCCAGAGGGGGATTGGGGATCATCCTGGGCTCTGTGCTCACCTCAGGACTGGGAATGGGGACCTTCTGCTGCTCCTCCACCTCTGCAGATTGCTGCCGTCTCCCAAGTGTTATCGAGGCTTATGCTGCTGAAAATCCCATTTCTCATGGCTTCCCTTGGGAGCTGGGGTGGTGGGCACAGTATGTTTGCCCAGTGCTCAGGGCCCTTGGGAGTGGCAATGTTGTTTTAAAACCAGTGGGGCTGATGCCCTTGGGAGAAGCCTTTGCCAGGGCCCTGCTTGTCCTATGGCTGGAGCAGTATTGCTGGTCCCAGCTCTGGATCAGCACTGCTGATCACCTCTGGGCAGAGGGGAGGCTGGAGCAGGGACCAAACCCAGATGTGAACTGGTAGCATTCCACAAATGTGAGAATCAAAATGATTTTTAAAAAATTATTTCTGTTCTTTTCTTTCTTTCTTTCTTTTCACAGAAATTCACGTTGTTAGAAGATAAAAAAGATGCAGGTAAGCTGCAGCAATGATTTTTGGGGCAGGAGTGCCCTTGCTGTGGGGTAAGCAGTGATCATGGGAAGAGGAATGTCCTGTTGCTGGATTCTTCTGCCAGCAGTGTGATTTCCCCCCAAAAGTGTTATTTTCAAGAGAATATATTTGCAAAGGGACCTTGGTTCCTTTTCAAGTCCTCCTGTCTTTGTGGTGAGCAGCTTTGTGCTGAGAGGTAATCCCATGGGGAGCTCCAGAGCCTTGGCACTGCAGTGCCATGGGCAGGAAGGCCACCCCTGGCTCAGAGTCCCTTGGTTTTGTGTGACTGGAGTGTCTCACCATGACTGTGGGGCAGGAGGGACTCACAGTGCAGCTGCAGGCTGGTCCATGGGGATTGTGCACGGCTGCTGCTGCCCTGATCAAACCTCTGCCAAGATAGGGGCAGGGGCTGGGGTTGGGTCTGCCCTGCCATGAGGGGTTTGTGGGTGCTGGGGAGGCTGGTGGCGGTCTTTGGGAGCAAGATGAGGAGGAGGGTGTGTGTGCCAGCAGGATCAGGAACCAGGGATGGGGCTGTGGCTGGGGGTAGAGGTCTTGCCTTTCATCATCCCCCTGGTTGGTGCCATGGGGATCTCTGTGCAGTGACACCCCCAGAGTGCAAACCTGTCCCGTCCTACACAGGGTGGCCCATGGCCACTGGCTCTGATGGCCCTGGAAGTGCAGGGACCTGGAGCCAGGGTGGCTCCACAGCTTTGGGCACAGGGCTCAGGACACGCCCTGTGGATGGTGGCTCTGCTGTCGGAGGTGGGGACAGTGGGGCTGCCCACACTGCTGGCTGGAGCCTTGGCACCATGACAAGGGAAACCCACCGTGCAGGGAGCCCATGGGATGTGCCTGGGGATGTCCAGGCCGTTCCCTGCCCAAAGGGTGATGCACTGAGGGCCTTGTGTTCTCATGCACACAAGGGTGAAGTGAGCTCTGAGTCTGGCCAGTGAGAGCCCAGAGCACAGGAGAGCTCTGGGTAACAAAAGGTGCTTTGTGAGAAAGCCCCAGAGGTATCTTGGGTGGTCTCTGGCCCTTGCACAGGAGAGATTAAGAACATAAATGTCAAGAGCTTGTTAAAAAGAGTTAAAGAGCCCTGTGGAAGGGAAAGGGCAGGGTAGGCTCCTATGGATCATGCTGTGACTGGGATTTTGGGGCAAAGAATGTTCATAGGTGTTTTCCTCTTGGTTAAAACTGCCTGTAGAATCCAGGTCTCTCCTAGTGAAGGCTCAATGACATTCACGTGACCCCAGCTGGCACCTGCCTGTCACATGTCCCTGTCCCAGCTCTGGCTGCTGGAGGGATGCTGGGCAGCCATGGGCTCTGGGGGCAGGAGGAGCAGAAGCCTCATGTCCTGAGCAGGAGCCTCGTGTCCTGAGCAGCTGCACAGTTTCTCACAGTGGGATTTGTCATCTGTGACTTGATGTGATGACGGGGCTGTAGCGGCTCCTGGTGTCACTGTGACCTGCAGCAGCACAGTGCCTGGGGCAGGCTGGAGCTCTCCCTTTCCCATGGATTACACTGGACAGGGAGAAAGCCTGCAGGGGAGTTGTGCCCTCCACTGGGAAGGGGCCAGGGCAGGTGCCTGCTGTCCTCTTCACTCACTGTCCCCAGAAGATGCTTGGACAAAGAGAGCATTCAGGCCATGGGATTGAGGGACACCATTCTCTTCCTCTATGATGATTTTCAGTGTCTTTGAATGGGTGGCATGAGGACCTCAGCTCCCCCACACGGTGGCATGAGGCAGGGTGGAGTTGGTTCTGGTTTATCCCTGTAGCTCTTGGCAAAGTGTCTCTTCCATCAGTTCCCAGAGCTTCCCTCTGACTTTCCCTCTTCAGCACTGCTGCTCTCCCAGCACACCTGGCAAACTCCATGAGCTGCTTTCCAGGTGTGGACAGACCCATTCCCAGCCCCCTGTTTGGGGCTGTGGTTGTGCTGCCACATCCCCTTCCCTGAACACTGGCTGGATGAGGTCCCTGTGGCTTCTTCCCCCAGCACGAANCAGCTGGATGAGGTCACTGTGGCTTCTTCCCCCAGCACTAAAATACCTGGGTGTGCCCTGGCAGCTCCTGCAGCAGTGATGGTGGAAAACAACTTGGATTTCATCTGCCTTCTTGGAGGTGATGTTTTAGCCGTGGAGCACCTGGGGACTCCTGTGTCCCTACTCTCCTTCCTGCTGCCCTGCCCCATAGCAAAGCCCTCCCTGGCCCACCCTGCAGTCCCCTTGGGCAGCACCCTCAGCTGGCTGGGATACAGAGCCCCCGCACAGCCCCGAACCACTGGAACAATCCCAGCTGTGTCAGGTTTCCATGGATTTCATAACCCTCTGCTTCCTCTCCAGCATTAACTTCCCATGTATTGTTCTGGACTGAGCAGAAAGTAAAAGCTTGAAGAAAGAAAAGGCTTGCAGCCTGGCCATGCACCTGAAAACTGCATTCTCAGAATAAATTCCTTCCAACAGCAGCACCAGGCCCCTCCAAAAGGGATTGGGAGGTGCTCTGCCCATGTCATGGAGCAGTGGCTCCTCTTGCTGCTAAAGGACAGGGATGGAGCTGGTGGC
>SWJQ01001635.1:2213-16652 GCA_007252995.1 Zosterops borbonicus
CTGCAGGGGTTGTTGTGGCCAAAGGGCAGGACCCGGCCCTTGGTCTTGTTCAACCTCCCATGGCTGGATTTGGGCCCTGGATCCAGCCTGTCCAGGGCCCTGTGCACAGCCCTCCTACCCTCCAGCAGATCCACACTCACACCCAGCTTGGTGTCATCTGCAAATCTGCTGATGGTGGACTCAATCCCCTCATCCAGACCATCAATGCAGATCTTGAAATCCACGCTGGCTGGCTCTGATCCCTGGGCCATCCTGTGGGTGCCCTGTGATGGCACTCAAGGTGATCTGTTCCATAACCTCTCCAGGCACCCAGGTCAGACTGACAGGCCTGGAGTTCCCCAGATCCTCCTGCCAGCCCTTCTTGGGGATGTGCTCACATTGGCCCCTCCAGTCCTCTGGGACTTCCCTGGGGAGCCAGGACTGATGAGAAATGATGGAGAGCAGCTTGGGGAGCTCATCCACCAGCTCCCTCCTGCCCCCAGGATGGATCCCATCTGGTCCCACAGACACCTGTGAGCATCTGAGTGGCTCAGCAGGTCAGCAGCTGCTTCCTCCTGGATCACAGAGGGGCTCTTCTGCTCCCTGTGCCCATCTACCAGCTCAGGAGAGCACTTGTCCTGTGGGCAGTCTGTCTGATCATTGAAACCTGCGGCAAAGAAGGGGTTAAGTACCTCAGCCTTTTTCTCATCTTTGGTAACCATATCCCCCCAATAAGGAATGGAGGTTCTCTATACCCCTCGTTTTGGCATTAATGTATTGGTGAAATCATTTTTATTAGCCTTCAGAGAAGCAACCTGGTTAAGCTCTAATTGAACTTTCACCTTTCTAATTTTTTTTTCTGCATGATGTAAAATAATCCTTAAATATTTCCTGATTTCCCTGCCCCTCTGTCCAAAGGTGATGCATCCTCTTTTTTCCCCTGAGTTCCTGCAACACCTCCATTTCTAACCAGGCCACTTATGTTCCTTGCTAGCTCATATTTTGGCACATAAGGACAGGATGTTCCTGCTCCTTCAAGATCTCTTTCTTGAAGTGTGTCCATCCTTCCTGGACCTCCTTGTTATTATGGGCTGTTTAAGCATCAGTACCTGATTTGCACTCCCCAAAGTAAGCATCAGTACCTGATTTACATTCTCCAAATCTGCATTCTGAATAGGCTGTAGTCTGCTCTCTGTAAGGCCAGTGTAGAAGTTTTGTTGATGCCCCTCCTTCCTTCACAGAATTCTTTCTCTGTAATTTCATGGTCCCTGTAGTCCAAACAGCCTCTGACCATCACATCTCCCACCAGCCCTTCTCAGTTTGTGAACAGCAGCAGACAGAGCTTTCCTTGGCAGTGGGAAGAGAAGGAAATCTCCCCAAAGTGCAGCTTGGAAGGTTCAGCCTGGAAGTGAGGAAAAAGTCTCTGCCAGGGTAGAATTTTCATCCAGGAGGTGTCCCAGCATGAGGCTAGGCCATGCCCTTGAAACATGGTGTAGGAGCATCTGTGGATGGCAGGAAGAAGGAACTCTGCAGACCTGAGATATTCTCGAAACATGTGGTTTGTTTGTAAGGGTCGTGGGTAAAAAGGACCTGCTTTTGGCTGAAGTGAAGCTCTAAAGAGAGAGGGAGGGAGAGAGAGAGAGGGTATGAGGTAAGGGAGTAAAGGAAGTACGAGAGCTAAGAGGGGTAAGAAAGGTAAGAGAGCGAGGACTTTATTACAATACATTATATCTCTTTTTGTGTTGAATATTCTAATTTACAGTGACCAACCGGCGCAAGACACAAAACTTACAAACTTTGCATGCAGCCTATGAGAACTACTATATTACTATTTTATCCTATATTCTAAACTCTAAAGACTACTTTTCTTATCTACCTTTTCCCCTATACCTTGGCAGGGTGGAGAGGGGCTACATTCTTGGGTCCTTTTGTTTTCTGTCCTTCAACCTAACTCCAGCTAATCACTATGTTCCTGCCTGACATGATCACATCTCAGTGCTGGCCTTCATTTCTATTTCACTCGCAGGTTTTGCATCTCCAGTATTTCTTACCAGGCAATCATATCCGCATCCCTTCCTGTCCCATCTTTCCCAACACATGGGATTGGAAATTAGAGGAAATTAGTCATAGAAATTAGAAGATATTGATTAAAAATAGACATTCAGGTGCTGTGTATTGCCTAATATTTCCTGCTCTTTTTACTGTTTCTTGAGAAGGGAAGGGACAGGGCTACAGAAAGGGGACAGGAAAACAGAAAAAGAATGCAAGGATGTCTGATAAGGAAGGATGCTTGCCAAAACAGGAGACTAGAATACAAGATTACCAGACATACTGAGACAATGAGGCTCCTTGGGCCCCCAGAACCAGATAAAACTGGCCTTATAGCTTGAACTATGACCAGAGGATTAGCAGGCATGTGCAAGACAATGGGGTCAGAAGTTTATCTCCGAGGAAGACTGTTTCCTTCATCCCTGAGACCCCTGAGATTACCACCAGAGACAACTGTGCTTCTGCAAAGGACCAATAAGACAACTGGAATATGAAGCAGAGAGAGGAGGAGCCAAGGAAAGCAGAGGGGTATTGTGAAACTTGATGCATATGTAACATTCTAGAGGGTAAAAGAAAACATGGGTGAGCAAGGAGATGTGCCTGCCTTTGGGAGCTATTCCGCTTACGCTTGGCCAAATAAACTACATACCTACTTTAAAACTCACTTTGTCTCTGAGTTTTAGAGTCTTTCCACATGTCATTTTTGGTGACCACAAAGGGATGTTCTCTGCCCAACTGTAGTACTGACTGAAGGGCCAGACTTCCAAAGGCACCCCCAAGATTTTCACTGGAAAGGTCACTCAGTGGAGCAGACAATGACCTCCTGAACAGCAGAGAAACAGTATGTATTTGTTTAAAAAGGAGGCCCCATAGAGACCACTGGTGAGCTGTCGCCCTGAATTTTCTTGATGCTTGACCTGCTGCTACCTGCGTGTCTTTCGTGTGTCCGACATAGCGACATCTGGTGACCTCACGTGTGAACTGCACGTCGGGTGGACCCTTTGGTGTCCAGAGTGCGTTTGTGCCCAGTGTGGAGAATGCATTTGTTGTGTGTCTGAGGTAATGAGTGGTAAGAGATATGGTCTCTTCCCTGTCCTCAGAGGGTGATGCCCTCGAGTTGGACCTTTGGTTTGAAGTCCTATGGAAGGAGGGAATCTATGTACCCCAAGGGGACGTCTATGGGTTGTTTTATTATGCTAGAACCCATGGTTTCTTTTGGAGTCCTGAGGGCCCCTTTTTGGCGGCAGAATGGCAGTTCCTGGGAGACAAGCTGCTTCAGGTTTTTACTGAAGAGTGGAGCAGGGAGTCTTTGAGGTTGTTGATTACTTGGAAAAGGCTGGGAGGGGCACTGGGTAATTTGCAGCCTCCCGGTTCTGAGGCCTCAAAGAATGACTCCAGCCTGAATTTTTCTTCCAGGCTGGAGGCCAGGGAAAACGGTGAAGCTGTTTCTCCTGTTCCTGCTCCTCGCAGGCGGTGCTGGAGTGCGGAGGCTTTACTGGATACCTCCCGTGCCCCCGCGATGTCAGCGGGAAAACCGATTCCTGCTGCATGCAGACACAGCAGTGAGGGCAGCTTGCCCTCCATCAGCGAAGTCGCTGAAGTGGGCTTGGTGTTGACCCCACCTGTACCCTCACCTCGTAGGCGTTTGGGTGCAGGAGATTCTGGGGCTCGTGGACGCCCTGCAGAACCGACATCCCCAAGTCCTATGCCGTTGAGGCGGCCTGGGATGGATGTCTCCACTTCCCCTCCCATGCGTTCCTGGTGCTGGAAGTGCCGAAGGTGCGTTTGGACCGGAAAAACGGGATGGTGACTGCAGATTGTCTGCATTGTGGTATCTCTACGAGATACCCAATGGAGGAGGATGGTGCAGCCCCGGAGGCGCGCGGCAGGGATCGGCAAAGTACGCGCAGCTCCAGGCAGCCTGGAGCACAGCCGCAGTCCGTGCGGGGGGGTGCAGCCTCGGAGAGGGAGACGTCCACCCCGCAGCGAGGGCGCTGGACCACCACCATTGGAGTCCGCGCAGCCGAAGGGACCTTGTTGGGGGCGGTTCCAATACCCCCCCCTCCTTGCGGCTGCGGCTCCGCCAGACAGGAATCCCGGGATGAGGCGGCATTCAGGTTGCCTTTGGGCAGTTTCTCCGAAGAGCTCGTCGCCCTCCCCAAGCCCCCCCCCATTCTTGTGGGGATCGCAGCCACTCCCCCATGATTTCTTCTCCCCCCGAATGGCCTGCGCCTGTGAAGGNGCCCCTTTTTGGCGGCAGAATGGCAGTTCCTGGGAGACAAGCTGCTTCAGGTTTTTACTGAAGAGTGGAGCAGGGAGTCTTTGAGGTTGTTGATTACTTGGAAAAGGCTGGGAGGGGCACTGGGTAATTTGCAGCCTCCCGGTTCTGAGGCCTCAAAGAATGACTCCAGCCTGAATTTTTCTTCCAGGCTGGAGGCCAGGGAAAACGGTGAAGCTGTTTCTCCTGTTCCTGCTCCTCGCAGGCGGTGCTGGAGTGCGGAGGCTTTACTGGATACCTCCCGTGCCCCCGCGATGTCAGCGGGAAAACCGATTCCTGCTGCATGCAGACACAGCAGTGAGGGCAGCTTGCCCTCCATCAGCGAAGTCGCTGAAGTGGGCTTGGTGTTGACCCCACCTGTACCCTCACCTCGTAGGCGTTTGGGTGCAGGAGATTCTGGGGCTCGTGGACGCCCTGCAGAACCGACATCCCCAAGTCCTATGCCGTTGAGGCGGCCTGGGATGGATGTCTCCACTTCCCCTCCCATGCGTTCCTGGTGCTGGAAGTGCCGAAGGTGCGTTTGGACCGGAAAAACGGGATGGTGACTGCAGATTGTCTGCATTGTGGTATCTCTACGAGATACCCAATGGAGGAGGATGGTGCAGCCCCGGAGGCGCGCGGCAGGGATCGGCAAAGTACGCGCAGCTCCAGGCAGCCTGGAGCACAGCCGCAGTCCGTGCGGGGGGGTGCAGCCTCGGAGAGGGAGACGTCCACCCCGCAGCGAGGGCGCTGGACCACCACCATTGGAGTCCGCGCAGCCGAAGGGACCTTGTTGGGGGCGGTTCCAATACCCCCCCCTCCTTGCGGCTGCGGCTCCGCCAGACAGGAATCCCGGGATGAGGCGGCATTCAGGTTGCCTTTGGGCAGTTTCTCCGAAGAGCTCGTCGCCCTCCCCAAGCCCCCCCCCATTCTTGTGGGGATCGCAGCCACTCCCCCATGATTTCTTCTCCCCCCGAATGGCCTGCGCCTGTGAAGGCAGTGCGGGGCAGTGCCGTGGTGAGGCGGGACACGCTCCCCCCAGTGCTGCGCTCCTCCCCCGCCCTGAGCCGGGGCAGCGCTTCGCGCGCCGCCGCCTCTGATGCTGAGGCGGCAACCAGCCCCGCAGTGTTCACTTTTAAAGGACGGGATGGCGCAGCCGATGATAGACAGGTGTTCTCCAATGGCACGGGGTCTCGGGATGCTGAGTCCCCTTCAGCTGGTCATTGGACCCTGCCCCCATGCCGGGTGACGGTCCGGCCGTGAGACCGCGCACGGTTTTGGGAGGATGTCCGCGCCAAGGCTGAAGCTCTGAGCGGCCGTGGTTCGGCACGGCACCCCCTGCAGGGCAAGGATGAATCCTCTAGCTCTGCAGGTGCTGCGAGATGAGCTCTCGCCCCTGTCCCTGTGGAACGCGCGGGACATGAGTCAGAGGACGATGATGGTTCGCCAGCCAGGCTGCAAGCTTTCCCTGTGGTGAAAGATGCCGGCCGAAAGAAACATGCCCATTTGTCGTGGCAGGCACTGATTGATCTTTGTGATAGGATTGGTAAACACGGTCTGGGGTCTCCGGAGATGATGCAAATGCTACGACTGATAGACACAGACGTGTTACCTCCCTATGACATTTGGTGTTTGGCCAGGGTTCTTTTATAGCCGGTCGAATATGACATGTTTGAGTCTAAATGGACTCAACTGACTGAAACTGCTGCAGCACAGAATCGGACGGCTCATCAGGATGACCCTAGGTATGGGGTTGGGCCAGACATGTTGCTGGGTGTAGGTGAATTTGTGGATGTGAATAAGCAGATTGCCTATGAGCCCTTGGTGCTGGAGCAGTGTCAAAGAACTGGCATGGCAGCGTTGGTACAGACAATGGAGATGTCTGTACCAAAGCAGTCATTTGCCACAATTTTTCAGGGAACAGACAAAACTTTTTTGAGGTTTGCAGAGAGGCTGACGGCTTCAGTTGAGCAACAGGTGGATGATTTCACTGCCAGAGGCGTGTTGCTCACCACTGTGGCAAAGAGCAATTGCAGTGCAGAATGCAGGAAGGTCATTGCGGCCTTGCCAGGCAAGCCCTCATTCATGCAGATGGTTGAGGCCTGTTTGAAGACGGGCACCACTGGTGGTAAGGTGGTTGCCTGGGCTACCACCCAGCAGCCAATCTGGAAGGGGCAGCAGGGTGGGAAGTAGAAATGGGCAAATGCTCAGGCTGGCAAGAAGAAAGGAAAGAAAGGGAAAAAGGAGACCACTGTTTTGTTTTATTGCGGACACTCTGGACGACCGAATCACATGGCCAATGCTTGTAAGNTAGAAATGGGCAAATGCTCAGGCTGGCAAGAAGAAAGGAAAGAAAGGGAAAAAGGAGACCACTGTTTTGTTTTATTGCGGACACTCTGGACGACCGAATCACATGGCCAATGCTTGTAAGGCAACGGTTCATGTGAATGGCCAACCTCTGTCAGGCTCGGGAAACGGGCAGCGGAGCGTGAAGGGGAAGCGCGCTCAGACACAAGTGTCTTCCCAATCCCCAGAGCTGATGGAGATCTGCTGGGCAAGCTCACAGCCAGCACCTGCGGCTCAGTAGGCGTAGACATCTGCACTACTGAAACGGTTGTCTTAAAAGACAGCGCAGTGCATAAAATCCCCCTGGATGCCTTTGGTCCTCTGGGTGATGGTTTGAGTGCCCTTCTTATGGGCAGATCTAGTACCACCATTCAGGGTATCATTGTGCATCTGGGTCTCGTGGATGCAGATTACACAGGAAGGATTTATGCCATGGTTTCTACGTCCACTCCTCCCCTCACTATCCCTGAGAAAACAAGAATTGCTCAACTTGTGCCTTTTAAGTCTTCTGTTCCCAGGGTAGAAAGTCAGGTGAGAGGAGATGACGGCTTCGGATCCACTGGGCCGCCTCAGGTCTTCTGGACCGACGTCCTGACCAAGAAGAGACGTCCCAAGAAGACATGCACCCTGTCCCTTCCTGGTGCAACGCCATCAGAAATTCATCTCCACGGGACCCTTGACACGGGCACAGACGTCACGATTGTGTCCATTGCTGCACGGCCCCCGGATTGGCCTTTGGACCCAGTGCGGACGCCTGTTGCAGGACTGGGAGGGACAAAGCATTGCTACGTGAGCCAGAAGCTGGTGACAATCACAAACCCAGAGGGTCAGGCAGCTGTTGTCCGGCCCCATGTCACCGACACCCCTGCCAATTTATGGGGGAGGGATGCTCTGGCCGCGGGGGGGGTGCGCATGGGGACGGATTTTTAATTGGGGCCACTGTGTTGAAGGGCGCCGTGTGTCCGACACCTCCTATACGGTGGCTGACGGACAAACCCATTTGGGATCCTCAGTGGCCCCTTCCCCGAGATAAATTGATCGTCCTTCGTGATTTGGTGCAGGACCAGTTGGACCAGGGTCATTTGGAGCCTTCTACCAGTCCCTGGAACACCCCTGTGTTCTGCATCAAAAAGGAGTCTGGGAAATGGAGGCTGTTGCAAGACCTCCGAAAAGTGAATGCAGTGATGGAAAGCATGGGGACGCTGCAGGCTGGTATGCCATCACCCACCATGCTTCCAGCAGAATGGCCGGTCCTTGTTGTGGATCTGAAGGATTGTTTTTGTACAATTCCTTTGCATCCTGATGACAGACCGAAATTTGCCTTTTCAGTGCCAGCAATTAATAATGCTGAGCCTGCAAAACAGTATCAATGGAGAGTTTTGCTGCAAGGCATGCGAAATTCCCCGAGCCTGAGCCAATGATATGTGGCCCGAGCCTTGTCTGGAGTTCGCAGGCAATTTCCTAATGCCTAAATTTATCATTACATGAATGATATCCTGGTGACTGCATCCAGCCAGGATGAGTTGCAGAGGATTCAGCCTCAGCTGATCCATGCCTTGCATTCTAATGGGCTGCAGGTGGCTCTGGAAAAGATTCAGCAGCAACCTCCCTTCAAATATCTGGGTGTCAAGATACTGGAGCGTACGATCCAGCATCAAGAGGTGCAATTTGAACATTCAGGGCGCACATTGAATGATGCCCAGAAATTGGTGGATATCATCACTTGGTTAGGTCTGTATTTAGAACTGACCACAGGACAGTTGTCTCCTGTGTTTGATCTGTTGAAGGGGGACATTGATTTGAAATCACCTCGGACACTGACCCCAGAGGCATGTCAGGTGCTGGAGGAGGTTCAGCGAGCTGTTTCGGCTCGACAGGTTCATTGCATTGATCCCTCCATTGATGTCACTGTGTTTGTCATCACTCCAGATTTACATCCCACAGCCATAATGGCCAATGGAGTGACAAGTGGTCTGACCCCTTCCATGTCCTGGAATGGGTTTTCTTGCCCCATCAGCTGCAGAAGACGGCAACGGCATTGCTCAAGCTCATGGCTCGTTTGATAACCAAATGCCGACAATGGTGTTTTCAATTGATGGGTGTGGATCCTGCACAGATTGTGCTCCCAGTACCACGGGAAGATTTCAACTGGAGCCTTGCAAACAGTGTGTCACTGCAAAGTGCTCTAGAGAATTTTATGGGACAGATCACTTATCGTCTGCCCAGCCACAAGCTACTGCAGGTGGCAAAATCCACGCAAATTTCATTGCGGCCCAAACATAGCCAGGAACCAGTGCAAGGACCCACCGTCTTCAGTGACGGATCGGGAAAAACAGGGAAGGCCATTGTTACTTGGAAGGATGGATCTGAGTGGAAGGTCCTGGAAGGCCACGAGGGTGGGTCAGCCCAGCTGGTTGAGTTAAGGGCTGCCGTCATGGCTTTTCAGAAATTTTCCCAGCGACCCTTCAATTTGGTCACGGATTCCACTTATGTGGCCGACATTGCTCAGTGGTTGGGTCATTTGGTATTGAAAGAAGTCAATAATCCTGCCTTGTTTCATTTACTGGAGACCCTGTGGTGTACACTTCAGGACAGGGTTCATCCCTACTATGTTTTGCATGTTCAAAACCACACAAACTTGCCTGGATTTGTAGCGGAAGACAATGCAAGGGCTGACAAGTTGGCTAACCCAGCGTGGGTGGCACCTCAGCCTAATACGCTCACTCAGGCCAAGACGTCACATGGGTTCTTCCACCAGAACGTGCATACACTGCAGAAGCAGTTTCAGTTGACACCAACTGAGGCCCCTGACATCGTCGAGTCCTGTGATGACTGTCACGTGGTCGCTGCACCTTTGCCGGCAGGGGTAAACCCCAGGGGCCTTAAGGCCTTGGAGCTTTGGCAGACAGATGTTACCCAGGTTGCCGAGTTCAGCCGGCTCAAGTATGTGCATGTTACGGTGGACACATTCTCATCTCCGATGTGGGCCTCGGCTCACACAGGAGAAAAGACCCACAATGTCATTGCCCACTGGAGGCAGGCCTTTGCCATTTTAGGCATACCTTCTGCTGTCAAGACCAACAATGGTCCTGCTTACACCTCGCAGAAGGTGCAGCAGTTCCTGCAGTTGTGGGGTGTTTCTCATAAGTTGGATATCCCTCATTCCTCCATGGGCCAGGCAATCATAGAACGCGCTCATGGTACACTCAAGCATGTTGTCCAGAAGCAAAAGCAGCAAATGCAGGGTGAAACCCCACGCAGTCGGTTGCCAAAGGCTTTGTACACAATTAATCACTTTACGGTGCCGCAGAACTCAAATAACCCTGTTTTCCTGAACCACCACCTTTCATTGCAGGCTTCGGACTAGACGCATCAGCCTCAAGCGAAGGTCCGGGTGCGAAATCCAGTCACCAAGCAATGGGAAGGTCCCTATGACCTTATTGCTTTGGGGCATAGGTATGCTTGTGTCTCCACAGATACTGGAGTTCGCTGGGTACCTGCAAAGTGTGTTCGTCCTGACCTGAGACTGCGGAGATAGAATTTGGACAACAGACAGCCAGGAGACCATGACCAACATGAAGGTCAACAAGTGGAGGAACCACTGAGTGACAACTCTGATGTCGAGGTGTCGTGGTTTGAAAGCAAAACGAGTGAGAGGCTCCAAGTCAGAAATACAATTTAATAAGAAGAAAGGTAAAAAGGTAAAAATAAAATAAAATAAAATAAAATAAAATAAAAGCAATAACACAAAAGACCACTGACAGAGTCAGAATACAACCTGAGCAGGATGGTGGAAGCAGTCCAGATGAGGTGCTCTTCCTGAAGCAGTGATCCTGTAGAAAGGTCTGGTTGCTCTGGTCCTCTGGGAATCCAGTAGGTAAGTGCTGCTTGTACTGTTTCAAATCCCAGGTAATATCCTGGTGAGAATGCTTGTCTCCTCCCTCTGGGTGGAGCATCTCACAATGGGATGATGAGTGTGAAGTGGGTCCTTGATGGCCCATTAAACAGAGATAACTCCTGGAGGGAGTTATCTGTGAGTCATGGGCAAGGCGTTGATGGGCCATTAGCAGAAAACAGCTCTACACTAGAGCTCTGCCCCACTTGGTTTCAACAGTTCATGAAGATGGTGATAGAATAAATACTTTGTGTACATCCCATACTACAACCCAGGACAAGTTTATTGCTGTTCATGGTGTGACATGGAATGGAACATCCCTTGGGTCAGTCCGGCCCAGCTGTCCCATCCCTGTTCCCTCAGGAACACCTGCCCACCCCAAGCCCATAGGTTGTGGGGGGTTGCAGACACGTCTCAGGCGGGGCAAGCACTGTGACAAGGACAGGAGAACAGAACAACATTTACTCTTATCAAGGACAGTAGAACAGAACAGCATAACTGTGGAGAAATGGATAAAGAATGTAACTGAGGCATGCAGAAGTCATTCAAAATGCAAACAGGATGTCAGCTCAGCTCTTCAAGGCTGACAAAACAGAAAATAAGCAAATCAATGATATTTCCTGTACTCAAAAGCAGGGGTCGAGGAACAGCAACCTAAAGAAGACACCGCATGTTGAAGACAGACCCCAAAGAACCATATAAGGACTTGTGTAAGCAGTGAAACTATGTCAAATAAATTCAAAGGAAGTGGGGATAGCTAATAAATACATAATCAGTGTGTGTGATAAAAACTCTGTTCACTTGCTGCTCAGTGCACTTGAATGGGGGAAGGATCACCCAAGTGACCAGCACGCTGTAATAAAGAATACCTGCCTTCAAATACTCAAAATTGTGTTAAAAAGTTTCTATCCAGCAGATTTCACAAACAGTGGTGTCCTTGATTCCGTTATGCCCCTTGCACAGTTTCACAATGACCCCTGCTTCCATGAGGCCCTGCTGTATAACAATGGACCCTTGGTTCCATTAGGGTCTGCACTGTTGAAATGGCCTCCTTGGTTCTGCACTGCCACAATGCTCTCCTTGGTTCCACGGGGCCTTGGTGTGTTCCAACAGCCCCTGGGTTCCATGGGTCCATGAACAACAGTAATACCACTGTGGTCTCTTGGATCTGTAGTATCACAATGGACAAATGGTTACAAGTGGCCTCACTGTGCCACAACGAATATTTATTTCCACAGTGTCACAGTGGCCTCCTGGTTCTATGTGGTTCCACAGCATTGCCTTGCTTCCATGAGGTCCTGCTGTGTCACAATGGATGGATGGTTTCAGGCAGCCTGTACTGAGCATGTGGTTCCTGAGTGGGGCTTGATGTTTAGGAAACCTGCTCAGCCCTTTCCATTCTTTCCTCACAAACAGGAAAACTTCTCCTGGGCCTGTGTGCAGGCAGAGCCCTGAGGAGAGCAGGTGGCACATGGTGCAATGGGCTGGGACACCCAGCTGAGAGCTCAGGGGACAAGGTTCTGATGCAGGCACAGGGATGTCAGTCCCAGGTGGGCAATGTCAGACATGGTGAGGTTGGGGTGAGGAGCAGGTTGTCCAAACAGGGTCAGCCTGCAAGGGGTTCATTCTTCTCTGTGCCCAGACATCCTAAGGAGACATTCAGCATCAAGGTCACTTGGGAAATCACCTCTTCTCTGAATTGGATTGTGAAAAAATGCTCAATTAAAATAAGAAAAAAGTCATGAGGTGCACTTTGAAATCTTCCTCCTTAAGAGAACTCCAAACTGACTCCAAGCAGCTGCACAAACCTGGGAGACAAATACAAATGGAGGACAAAAAAAAGAGCTCCTGAGAGGTTTCTGTATTTTCATGAGCCCTATGCTGGATTTGGGCTGAGTCCAGGACCCTCAAGTGTGGCTGGTTTGGCGTCCCAGGGGCCATTTGACAGGTCCAGCTGATCTTGGAATGTCAAGGGCTGCTTCTCATCTTCCCATGGAACAATGGGGCTCCATGCTTTCATTCCTATGGAAAAGATTCCTGTCTCTTTTTAAATACCCATTGCCAAAATTGACACTTTCCCGAAATAAATTTTGTACATGCAAGACTATCTTTCAGAAATAAACCTGACAGCCAAAGATGGCCTTGGCCTCTGGTGGTCACCTCACATTTGCCCCTGAAAAAATGGGTCTCTGTGCCTTACATCCTATGGAAAAGAATCACCCTTCTTATGCAAAGGCTTTGGCCAAAATTAGAATTTTGCCTCCCAAATTCTGTATATCGAAGGATTGCCTCAACACAGAAGTAGCCAGGACAGACAGGTCAGGCTGGCCATGGCCACTGGAGATTTTCTAAGACTGTGAGCACAATGTTTTCATTGGCCAAGACCTTGGAAAGGGCCGAGAGATCTCCCAAGGTTGGGTTTGGAGGTCTCCAGCACATGACCACTATATAAGGAAAAAGGAGCTCTGTGCTCAGGGGAGTGGAGACTGAGGACAGCAGAAGAGAGCCCTGAGAGTGCTTGAATGGTGGTTCCAGAGGTGGTGGATCTTTCTGACATAGTAGAGAACAGCCAGACAAAAAATAAAAATAAAATAAAATGCAAAACACAGCTGGGGAAACACAGACAGACAAAACAAGAGAGGAATTTCCACCCCAGGGCAGGGCTGTGGTGCAACACATCCCCCAGAAGGAGTCTGGAGCAGCCCAGGGCTCTGTGTGGCCAGGCAGAGGCAGGCAGGAGGCAGAGCTGTCAGCAAAGGAAGGGCCCAGCCAGGTGGGGCAGCCGGGCGATGACGACAGCCTGCAGGGACAGAGGCGCAGGGCATGGACACCGTAGGACATCCTGGGCTGCACAGGGCACAGGGATGGGCAGCAGCTGCAAGGCCCTGACACAGCCAACTCCTGCAGCACTTGGGCCATGGCTGCTGGGCCTGGGCCTGAGCCATGAGCAGGAGACAAGTGACCCTTGCAGCCTTGGGGCCTCATTGCCTCCTTGGCCCTGCTCAGCAGCCTGGCAGGGGCCGCCCCATGGTGCTGCCCTTGGCATTGCACATCCCCACATCCCAGTGGCCTGGGAAGAGCCCTGGGCAAGGAGGGAGGGGCAGGATGTGCCTTGGCAGGGGCTGGGGCTCAGGCCTTGGCCCTTGGCATTCCTTAAACACATCAGGTTTGCTGAGCATCAGAGACACCTTTGCCTTGTTTGTTCCCACTTGTCATCACTGCCTGCAGTGTTCTGCTCTAACTGAACCTGGGGACACTTTCTCAGTGGAACCCATTAAAACTTGAAGGAACTTCGGAGTTTCTATTTATTGTAAAGTCCACAAGAATTTTTTGTACACTCTCTCAGGGACTGAGTCTGATGTAAACAACACCAAAGCCCCAAGAAGCTCATTAAAGTCCTTATGCTGTGTCTGTGCTGCTGAGCTGGGCTGGGCTCCTGGCACAGAGGCAGCTCCTGGATTCCAAGAAGAGCTACAAAAAGGCACTTCTGCAAAGGAATAGCTCCTCTCCCAGCCCAGCAGGGCTGAGGGCACTGCCTTCAGGCACCTGAGAGCAGTGAAGTAGACAGAAGCTCAGAGCAACTGAGGAAAGGAAAGGAAAATTCTGAGCTTCTTCATAGGGAGATTCTCACCACGTCTGACACAGTCAGCCTGTGGCTGCAGGGATCTCCTAAAGCTGAGCCAGGACAGGACTGACAGCACTGTAAGGATGGCTCTGCTGCCCTTTCTGCTTTGGGGGAGGATGTGCTCCAGAGCGGGGCTGCCCTGGGCACCGTCAGAGGGACAGGGCAGGACGGCTCTTGCTGCCAGGGACGGCTTCAGGGGCTGAGGCTGGGGCTGCAGCCAGGGCTGCCCAGGGCTGTGGTGCAGAGCAGGTGCTGCAGCCCTGAGGGCTCTTGGCCAGGCCAGGGGAT
>SWJQ01001636.1:7195-29337 GCA_007252995.1 Zosterops borbonicus
TGCTGAACTTCCTGCTGCAGAGCTGACAAGGACCCTCCTCCTCCAGGGCGCACCGGGCTGCCAAAACCCCTTGAGCCACCATTGTAAGAGCTGATTAATAAAGGCATTTTAAGGAGAAAAATATCTCTGCCCATTTTTAACAGCTGTAACTTAAAGAGTGCCTGAGAAGAGAGGGATACCCCTGGAGCGGGCCGGCCTGAGTGAGCTCTAGGAACACCTGCGAGGGCAGGCTCCCGGCTCTGCAGTGACCAAAGCTGCAAAGCTGAATGGTACGTCCTCCTCAAAGTGAACCGGGAAGAGCAGCGAAGGGTCAAACCATCCCTTGAGCTACCCCTTTAAGAGCTGATCAATAAAGGCATTTTAAGGAGAAAACATTGTCTCCTGCCCATTTTTAACAGTCCTATTTGGAGTTGAGAGAATAGTTTCAATATATAAGAGAAGTAGAGAGAAGTGTGAATGCCTTTTTTCTTTCTATTTATGGAGCATTATTGTCAACAGCTGGGCTACAAAGAGACAAACTTCCCTAGCGTTGGGAAGAAAAAAACCCCAAAACAACAAAAACGCAAAGAAAGAACTGAAAAAGATCGGGATCCTCTTGGATGAGCAAAACAAGGAAAAGTAGCCTGAAAATGGCAACAAAACCATCAAAGAATAGACTGCATCCCTCCTGGAAATCTGGAAGGATGAGCCATGCCTCTGGGGAGCAGGAGACGAACACCAGCCTGGAAGTCTGTTCAGAGATTGTCACTGAAAGTTGCAGCTCTTGGGCATTTCTCTTGGAAGAAGCAGACAAGAACACAAGCACCATTCATAAAAGGACAGGTGACACCTCCCAATTATTTGCCCCGTTTACTGAGGATTAACAAAAGGAAGGATGCAAGAAATCAAGTGTTTTAAAATTCAAACTCATTACAGAAAGAACTGTTCAGAGAAATGGCCTCAGAGGAAATTTTTCAAAGCAAAGCACAGAAAACTCATCAGCAGAAGCCAAAATCCTGGGTGTGCCATAGAGAAGTGCAGAGTGTTCCTCACAACCCTGGGGAGCAGCAGAACCCTGGACTGTGCTCTGCTTCAGCATCCCACCAAAAGGGGCAAAGAGCTCGGACCAAAGCTATGCATGCAGAGGCTGAACAGCAGAGAAGTCCTTTCAGAAAAAAATGTATATAATTTAACCTGAAATTACCATCTCTCCTCATTTTAAGGTTGAAAATTATTTTTAACAGTTTAAAGATTAGGCTTATGCAGATAAGGTCCCTATATACAAACACACATACGCAAAACAGTTCAATTTTAAAACAGTCAAATGAAAGAATGTGATATTTTCTCACATTTTTTTCTTAGAGTAAGCTTTAGTTAAGCTGAATTCCCACCACAGGTGATTTTGCACAAATCACTTGATGCACACTAATAAATGAAATAGCTGGATTTGAAAAATAAAGAAATAAAATTTATTTTGCGTAACAGCAAACTGAGAAATGCCACAATAAAAGGACAACTCCGACCCCGGGATCGGAGCTGGGTGAACTTCGGACTGGCCTCTATCATACAGTTCCCCCCTCCTTCACAAATCCCACCACCAAAAGTGCAGTTTATATACAGTTTATTCTCCCTGAGGCAGGGTTTCTTTGTCCACTTCAGCTCAGATCGTATATTCATGTGTCTTCTTTTGGGACTCCTGTTCTCCTGGATAGCCTTTCCGGCGGGGCGGAGATGAGGAATTGATGATGCTTCTGAGAAGCCGATTTTGATATGATCAGTCTTAAAGAGCTGGGGCTCTTGTTGTTGATGCATATCTGGTATCAATCATCTAGGTGTAGCCTAGATGATCACCCCTGATGGCCCATCTCCGTGGCTGCAACTCTTTTTCTGTTGCAAATTCCAGTGGTTCCTCCTCTGGTTCCTCCTCGGAGCCACTCGTCCCCTTACAGATGCAAATCAGCTTTCCCCGTAGCCCCTTGTGAGTTCTTATTTCTGTATTTTTTAATTCCCAGCACGAATTATTTTATACAGACATTACCCATAACACACACCCCAAAAATTTACCAAGCAAGTTACACCATCGTGATAAATACTACTCAGCTGTATGCTCAGTGGAGTCATTGTCATAGCCAAGAAAATCCTCTACCTACCCTGACACCTCTGTTTAGTGTGTTAACTACTGCAGCAGCCACTGCTGGAGCAGCTTTCCCCAGCCCAGCTGCCAACATTGTGACTGAATAATCCACCTCCAACAGCCTGACAATTAGCCAGCTCTTTTTCCCCCCATCTGGCCCATGCAGTGTTATTATATCCACTTGAACAGTCATCGATTGAGGAACAACATCCACAACACCCCATTCCCCCCTTTCCTGAAATAAAAGGACTGCACTTCAGAAGCCTGCACTTGACACAGTTTTAGAAACTGTACTTGAAAATGTTTTTCCCTTCTCTACCCTTACCTAAAGCCTTTCAGACATTGCAGAAACCCATGTGCAATTATGCTATCACTGTTACTGAGTGTAGCTACAACATGGTGTAAATACAGAGAAGGGTTTTGCTTTTCACTGTTCATCGATTTAATCAGCAACAAGACAAATTAGCAGAAGACTGAATTGCCTGTTTTCCTGTTACTGTTGTTATGGGCAATGTCTGTATAAAATAATTTGTGCTAGGAATAAAGTAATATAAAAATAAGAAAGCACAAGCTGATGCACCTGCTTGTCAAGATCGATAGGACCAATACCACTTTATTGGAAATCTCATCAACTTCCCTGCTCTGCCCAGAAACTCTCAGGAGAACTGGAGTCTCAAAAGAGGACACATGAATATGCGATCTGAGCAAAGGTGGACAAAGAAACCCTGCCTGGGAGAAAATAAACTATATAAACTGGATGTTTGGTGGTGGGAATTTGTGAACGAGGGGGGACTGGTGTGATAGAGGCCTGTCCATACGTTCACCCAGTGTCGATCCTGGGATCAGGACTGTCCTTTCATCGTGGCTTTCCAAGTTCACTGTTACGCGAAAATAATTTTTATTTTTAAAATACGGATGTCTCATTTATAACACTGTCCACCTTAATGATCACTTGTAGAGTCCAAGTAGATGTTCTGTATACTGAGATCCTTCTCAGCTTCCCTACAACTTCCTTTTGTACACTGCCAAGGTAGTCCCATATCCTGCCCAGCATATCTGCTCTGTACTAGCAACCTAAGTGCACCAGAATTACAATAATGTTCGCACAGTATTGAAGCATTGATTTAGAAGAATTAAAGACTTTAGTTAAAATAGATATTGCTGAGGTAAGGTAGCTAAGCTTCCCTTTTTTTAACAGAAGCCGGATTGAAGGAACTGATAAATCATGGAGCCTGTCAAACTAGGCTTTTACATCCTGAATAATCAATAGACTCCATGAATACAATACAATCATAAATCAAACAGTCCTGGAAAAACAGGATTCAGTTGTCATGTAACACTAAAGGTTAAAAAGTCAGAGCTGAGGAAGCCAATCTTTCTTCATCATTTTGGGACCTCACCCCATAAAAAAGACCACCGACCCATTTCAAAGAACAAACTACGCATGCTTAATGGCTTTTTGGCTAATTACCATATGAAGCGGGGAATGGGATGTACCAGAGTTATGAATATGCATTTGTGTTTTGGGTATTCAATACTCCTGTACATAAAAGACCCTGTGATCATCTGTAAATTGCGCGTGTGTATTTGGGAGCGATCCTGCACGCTGCCCGGCGTCGTAATAAACATACACTTTCTAACTTTAAACTGTTAGAGAGTCTTTGTCCCTCATAGTTGGATATTGGTATTAGATCAATATCCATATTTTTTTAATAAATCAGTATGGCCTTAAATTATATTATTATTTTACTTCAAGGGGTAGCTTTCAGTTCCTTGAGACAGCTGCTAGGTCAATGTCATGGGTTGAAACAGTATCGCCCTGCTAGGACCTTAGAATTCTCTGGAAAGGACAAGGACCTATTGGGGTCAGGTTTTGGATTGACATGCAGTTCTGACCACTCAGAAAACGGAAGGCGACTTTTGTTAATACCCATATAAAACCTGAAGCTGGGTTGAGACTTCCTCTTTCCCCCACCGTCCGGCAAGCAGGTAACACGTGGGCTGGCTGAGGAGAGCCCGGCTTAGGCCCTGGCGGTCCCCAGGGTGGACGGGGCCTAGCCGGGCTTCCGGGAGCCGCTGCCTGCGGAGAAGGCAGGGCTGCAGTTTGGCAGGGCCGGCCGCGTGTCTGGGGCCGCTGCGGGGTTCAGGGCTGGGCTGTGGCAGGGCCGTGCCCCGGCCCCTGGCTGCCAGGCCCCCTGGCCCGGGGGGAGGATGGGATCTCTCCCCCCCCACTTTACGCTGGGCTGTACAGAGCAGCTGCGAGCGGCTCACACCATCAGATCAAGGGGTGGAAGGCAAGGTATCCATCAGCCTCCCCCCCCACCGGCATGGCTTTGAAACATTTGCAGCTGCCGTCAGAGATCACCTGACCACCGCAGGCCTGGGCAAGCTTTAACTCTTTCCTGACACAGATTGAGACTTTAACCCTTCTAAGAGATGAAAGAAAAGGCCCAATTGGAGACATGTAAAGGGACGATATGGAGATCTCAAAGTCAGTAAAGGAAGAGTGACTTCTTAAGTGGTAGAGATGACGAGTTGCCTTGGTTCTAGGCTGAAAATCTCCTATGGATTATGGTAACAGGATAATCTTTTAAATCGTAGACAATATAAATTGGGGAGATGACTTGGGATTTGAGCAAAGGTATCTGTGATGAACTGAGTGAATATTGAATTAGCCGCTGTGATTTTTGTGATCCCCATGAGAGGTTGAACAGAGAGATGAGAAGAAGCCCTCTGCCAGTGAAGAAGTGAAAGATATCTCTGTTCCCTGAGTCGAAAAAAGATCCTTTGTTTTTTTGAAACAGCTCATTTTTAAAAGGTACCACCCCAATCTGTGAGTCTACAGCCCATATGTAGTCATGGGAAAGGCTACATGATATGGGAGGTTCCAGAACTGCAGAAATTTCCTGTGTGGGCTGCTTTTGCGTGAGTTGGAAGCCACAAGCAGACTGTTTCTCTTGTGGAAAGTTACCAAACAACAGGAGAGACTTCTCTCTTTTAAAGACTGAATGAAAGACTGTTTTATAAGTGGTACTGACCTGGAGTTCTGAGTTTTGCCTCTTTACATTGTTTGTAGAAAATGAACAGTTTGTGGTGCGAGAAAGGGTTGGTTTTAGAAATAATTTTTTGTGTTGCTTTTTTTTCCCTTTTCTTATTTTCTTCTCTTAGTGTATGTTAATAAAATCAATCTGTTTTTTTACTTCTAAGTTGAGCCTGCTTTTGCCTTTTTCTCCCAAAATCCTATCTCCCAGTTAGCAAACAAATTCGGCAAATGTAAAACCACCACACAAATGGTGCCGTGACTCGGATAAGCAAACCTAAACCATAACAGTCAGCTAAAGGCAAGGTGAAAGGGGCAGTCAGCAGCAAGGCAGGGTTTTGCTCCCTGGCTGTGAGCAGCCAACATGCAGCAACTCAGCTGACCATGGAGCAGGGAGGATTTCCCTGCCCAAGTATCAGCCTCAACAGACAGCAGCTAGCAGCAGGAACTGAGGCAAACTTCACCTCAGCAAGCTGAACCCACCAGCTCCCTCCTCTCCAAGGGGATCCTGCGGGGGGATGTACTGGCAGCCCTCTTGCCCCATGCATGGGCAGAGGTGAGCAGGACCTCCTGGGCTCTGCAGAACAAAGCAGTCAAGCTACCCCAGCTACACACCCTGTCAGGGGTACTGAGGCTGTGCTTGCAGAGCCTGGCAGGAGCTCCTGTGCCTCACTGCTCTGGCCACCTCTGCCCACCACCGCGGTTGAGTCACTGCAAGGTGCCCAGGCAGGGAGGGAGGGTGACCAGGGTGCCCAGGGGAGCTGCCACAGCTGCAGCTCAGAGCACCTCACAGTGATGGCTGTGTGCATGGAGATGTCTGTGCTCACACCTGAATTCCACAGTGCTGGCACTCTGCAGGCTGATCCAAGAGGGATTTTAATGCTATGTGTCTGACAAAAAGAGTTAAAACCCAAGACTGTGCTAAGTCAAACCATAAATAACTCAGCTGGGTGACTCTGGCCCAGCAGATCACTGGTCTGCTCTAACAGCCCAGCCAAGGCCAGCATGCTGGGCAGTCACTCCTGACTGACATGTTGTCACCAGTGGGAAGGACACAGTGACAGGGTCATAATACAGAAATGAAATTTAGATCTTTTACAAACCAGCACACATTTCCACTCAACTTGGCATGAAATTCAGATGTCTGCAAGGTGATCTCCATGCCTGGGTGGCTGCCACCCTTTGAGCTACACGGCTACCATCCACTGCCAGCTATGGGAGACACCTGGAGCTCTGCACCAGGAGCTCCGACTGCTACTCAAACATGCACACAAATACTCCAGATGCAACACACTATTTGGAATTAACTTCTTCAGAAATCAAAAGACAAAATGATCAAATAAGTTTGTTCTGTTATAGCAGAAATAACAGTGGAGCTTATTGCCTTTGTGTATTTTTATACTACATTGCATAATATGCTCACATTGATGTTTGGCACCATAAATGACATAAAAAACAACCCAAGGCAGCAAGCACAGCAGAGCTCTAAGAAAAAAATCATCACATTTCACATTCCAGTGCATAAAGTGAATGCTGCAGTCCTCTAGCTTACAACAGTCTTTCAAAGTTAGCAAAGACAAATGTGTGTCTTAGAAAAAAGACATTCTTTCAACACTGAGCTATAAATTAGCTTCTGGTTTTCAGGAGGCAGTAAGTGGTCTTTATCTTAGTACAAGAAAAAGCCACTCTGTTCAAACTAAGGACATTGCATGCTGCATACTGTAGTTGGGGAGCTGCCTCAGGATGCCACACTCACTTTTTACTGCTTTGAAATCATCCATATTAGAGACAAGTCCCTATTTTGTGTTATTACCAAATTTATGCCTACTGGGACTTTACAAACCTCCAAAGAAATTAAAACATTAATTCTGAAAGTTGATCGAAAAACTTTTAAACATGGGAATGACGCTGCTGCTGTGAATGTCTGAAATGCATGGATTCACACCAGCTCCAGTTAAACAAAAAAAAATATCAAGAAAAGCTTCAGATCCATTTGCAGCAGCTGAATATTTGGCCCAAACAACTGTCAAAACAAGTGCTGGAGGTACACAGGGCATGTAAACCCTCATTCCTGACCTCTGCACTGCTGTGGACAGCTCCAGTTTACAAACTGTTCTCAGCACCATTTGCACCATTCCAAATCACCAGTGCCCAGAGTCCTTCCATTGTTCCTGGCCACGTACACCACATAAGCACCCACAGTATTTTTAATATTAACTCCCACAACCCCACTTGCACCTTAAGTGACTGCAGGAAAACTTGAAATGAATTTTTAATAGCTTCTCAAAGAATTAATTTAGGGAACGAGGTCTTTGCAGGTTGCAAACAAACCCACCTCTCCTCTTACCTTTAAATTTACTAATCTGTAACTTCCATTCTAGCCGTGTACTCTGCTCCTGAACTGAAATTCTAAAGAGCATTTTGCAAAATTTTATTAGCATTTTAGTCTGCCTTTATCTAATAATTTCACAACAGATGCACAACTGACTGACTTCTGTGCTTGCTATGGCATGCACCTGCTTGCCTCCACACTACCAAGAAGGGGATAAAAGCTGCAGATCTCAGGTGTGCTATCCCACTCCCAGAATGGTCCTACCTGTCTCAGTGCTCTGCGATCAGCCTGTGAGAAGCCCTCTCTGGGAGGCAGCAAGCAGTGACTTTGAGCTGCTCTCCTTGTCCTGAGCTGTCATGCAGATGTGGGATGGAGGCTGTCCTGACTGCCTGTGGATCTCCAGGCTGCTAAACACAATGATCAGAGATGACTCACTGTCACTCACATACATTAAATGGTTTTGTCAATTTTCTGACTGGAGGTATTGCTGTAATTGTTGTGTCTTCCAGCTGAGGGGCTGACATGGGCTTGACTCAACTCTGCAGCAGTGCTGGGTCAGGCTGCTCGTGTCACTGAGGCTCAGACCTTGCCCTCGCCCAGCAGAAGTTCTCCTCTCCCATCAGGTAAGACAACAAAAGGGAGCTTCCCTTGGCTACATCTGACATTTCAGTGCTGAAGTTTCTCTCCAGTAATGCTTTGCATATCATATATTAATAGATTCTGACTAACAGCTTTAGTTTCACATCATATCTAGACAGTGTCCCGCTGTGGGCAGTAGCCTGGAAGGGCACTTGAAACAGCTGTGGGTGAACAAAACATAAACTGTGTTGCTGACAGGTTGTGTGCATACTGTATCTCATTTAGTTATTCTCCAGGAAGTAAAAATTATGGGAATTTCTCTGAAGTTTTAGGCAGAAAGAGGCCAAAGCTCAGGCTCACGTTGGCCAGAGAACCAGGAACAACCCATGTTGTCCCCAGCCTGGACATCAGGAAGAATTTCTTCCCTGGAAGGGTGGTGAGGAATTGGAAGGGGCTACCCAGCTTGGTGGTGGAGTCACTGTCCTTGGAGGTGTTCAAGAAACAATTGGGCATGACACTCAGTGATCTGGGCTACCCACCAAGATGGTGATGAGACAAAACTGGTGGGACTTCATGATCTTGGAGGTCTTTTCCAACCTTAATGATTCCATCATTGCATGAGAAGCTGTGGCTGCCCCTGGATCCCTGGAAGTGCCCAAGGCCATGTTGGACAGGGCACGGAGCACCCTAGGCTAGTAGGTGTGGCAGCCCTGTGGCAGGGCTGGGATAAGATGACCTTTAAGGTTTCTTTCAACCCAAACCACTCTGTGATGTTATGTGCATCACTGAACACCCAGAACAAATGAAACAGTTAGATGACAAGAGGGGAAGTAGATGGAAAAAATGTGAACAGGCTCTCTGCAGAGTCCAGGTGTATTCAGCAGTGTCCATCTACACCCTGGCTGCATTCTGACAATACACCTGCACCCAACACTAACCAAAACTCCTTCACACCACAGGATCCCTGCAGAAAAGTGACAGCACAAAAGCACCACAGTTGAAAAGCTACAGTAAAGGGATGCTGGAAGCAGAGAATAGGTGGTAAAGTATTTATAGCCCACCAGAGAGTCTCCACCACCTCTCAGCAACCACCAGAGTTTGCCTGCCCTTAGGTGTTACTTGTTAGGTGAACACTGCATCCCGATGTAAAACTGCACCACTGCTTCCCCTCACTGAAATGATCTGCCTGAATTGAAAGCATTTAACTCCCTTTCAGTGCCTTCCACTATGCTCTAACAAGCTGTGGTGCCACTACAGCTTTAAATATTTACTTGACATTATCTTGCATCTGGCAAATGTATTCTGATACTCCCCAGCAAGTCCCATGCAGGATCAAGTACTCCACTGGTCTTTGCACAGTAACAGATCCCATTTTATTTTACCACTGCAATTCTCTCCAAATCAGGTCTGCAAAGTCCAAGAAGTTTTCCAACAATTCTGTTAAGATAGATGAGATTTGTGGGCACCAGACTAATTTCTAAGTTTCTCTAGCATTTAAGACTTTTCCTGCCTCCATCAGGCTTTCTCATTTTCTGTGCTGCTCAGACCCATACAAAGACTGCCTGTTACTCTGTTAGTGCTGTCAATCCGTATGCACCTTCTCAGTTTATTCTCTTATTGTTAATTAACTATTTCATATTGCAATTTCCCATTTTTCAGATAAGGTGCTGTTGTCACAATAGCCCTGGAAGTGAATTATTTTAACTATAATGTATTCATAAATAACATATTAAAGGCTTAGAATATGTATTTTTTTTTACAGCTCCTGCAATCCAGTTGGCCTACATGTAATAGAAATTGTGCACCCATGAAATTAAACTGAATAAAAAATTAATTTTCAAAGGCTTAGTTCTCTGAAAAGGGTATTGCCTCTAATTCTTACTGGTCAAATGTTATTTTCTTTCTGATGCTAAATTAGAATACTAGAATAAATAAAAATGACAGCCTCTGAGTAGGGAACTGAAGTAATGAACAGCAACCAAATTCCACTGAAGGTCAGTCAATCATGGGGCTGAGAAGGAGAGAGCAGAAAAACAAACACACGGATATTTTCTAATGAACCTGTAGCAGGATAACAGCACACGTCTTCAGTGAAACACTTCAGAGTCAACTGCTGCATGAATTTCTTATTGGGCACTCACAGGTTATTTTCCATGGACCTTCACTGACCTTTGCCAAAGGCCACAGAAGTGCCCCCTGCTCTGCTCTGTGCCTGTGCACAGGTGTTACCTGTACTGCTCACAGGTAACACACACCTCCATGGCTCATTTCCTGCTGCAAATCACCTCCATCCCAGCCAGGGCATGCACCCAGTGAGACATGGGGACAAACAAAATCCTGCTTCATTCTACGCTTTGGCTGGGCTTGCACAGCCCCAGGAGAGTCAGCAGGACTTTAATCTGATCTCAGAGCTCCCTGCAAGGAGGTCTGTCTCTAACAAAAGGACCAGCTGACCAGCACAAAAGGGCTGCACAACCTCCCCCCTCCCAGGGATTCAACACATGCTCCAGCACAAAGTCAAGGGAATCTTTTGAATATTTGTCACCTTGCTGTACCCCTGATGGCTCACACTACAGGCAGGCTGCTGTGCCCGCATTCCTACACCACTGCACAGGTGCAATTTTTCCCCATGTATTTCCCATGAGGATACTTAGCCAACAACAAAACAGGGAGTGGGAGTTGCCAAGAACAATTCTGTCTGTTTCTAGAGAAGTAAAAACTCCAAAGAATGCTTTTTCTCTCGAGCTGCAATAATTGGGCAAGCCCATGTGTTTTGGCCAGCCCAAGGCTGCAGTCAGTGGAACACCTGGAAAATGTCTCCCCAGCTTCTCCTGAATGGCCTCAGAGCACTGGCAGTGGAGCCTGCTGACTCAGCACCACACACAGCTATTCCTCCTGAGCCACAGAACCAATCTCTGCTAGCCACTCATGCCTGTCCCACAGGGCAGAACACAACTCACCAGAGCTGCTCCCAGCACTGACTGCAGCACGGACATTTAAATTTCCTTCATATCTAAACCAGCTAGACTTTAATTTTATTTTTGGCTCACTCTTCATCACAGGGTTATTAAGACCTGGTCAGATAAGGCTTTTGCAGACTATCCAAGGCTAAATCACCTAAATGCACATCTCCAGCTCACAACATTTTATTGTTGCTGCCTCTGGCATATGGAGAGCTTAGATGAAAACAAGCAAATACTGGGTAAAAACTATTCCAGAAAAAGCTGAATATTTATGGCTTGTACACAGAAACCTGACTGGCAAGTGAATGCTTCAGGTAGAGATAAAAGGAGTGAAAGAAGAGTAACTTTTATCTATGCAGTCTACATTTAATGACTGCATCAACATTTGCAGATGATTAGGGCCAACCCAAGTGCTTTGTTGTTCCTTTGTTCTGTTTCTGAAGGGTTCAGACCTTATTTATTCTTTTTCTTCTTTTTTTTTTTCTTCCTCCCCCCCAGCTGCAACTAAATATAATTTTTGTCTTTTAAAGTCCTATTTCCATTTATAGAATCCAGCTGACAGGCTGGGGATATTTCCTAGCTGAGGCATCTGCCTCCTTGACAGAGGGAGAGATAATCACGTTGGGTGAAACAGGCTCAGCATCTATGACAAGCTTAAGATGTCAGAGCTGAGAGCATCGTGTCTGGCCCCTCTGGATGTTTTTTCTTGAGGAGTTCAGCCCCATCTGGTGTAGAAGGCACCCAGCCTGCAGTGCTGGGGACAGGAGACGCTTCATTGCTGAAGCTGCCACAGCTCCTGTTTAATTGCTTGCTTATTTATTTAATTATGGCAGCCACAAGAACATGTGGTCAAGCTGCCAGCCTGCTTTCCCTGAAGCAATTCTCTGCTCTGGAACTGCTTGTGCTGGACAATCCTCCTTCCCCCCTGGAGCTGCACCAGGAGCAGTTCCACCTTCAGCAAATGTCACAGCTGGCTGGAGCCACCTTGTCCCCAGGCAGCAGGGCCAGGACACGAAGCGTCTGCAAGGGGGCTGAGTCTGGAGAGGTATTTCCATGGATTCAATCCTCAGATCCAAGAAATGCCCCCATGCCACATGTCCCTGCCTCCCAGATTAGAACAAATCTACAGCACCCACCCCCTCCACACTCATTTAAGTTCTGCTTTTAATTTGTAGAACAAGTGTTCTGCAGTCACAAATCAAATTATGCTGATAAAATTAGTTAGATCAAGGTACTACTTTTCTTTTGATATGGGCTATTTGATGTTGCAAAATGTCACCAAATGAATCTTTCTGAAAGTAGATTCCTCCTCACAAGTAAATTTTTCTTGCCAGATGCTGATGTAAATGCTCACAAATCATGGAAGATTTCCAACAGATGTGCAACTTGCTGCCACTCCAGGACTGCTGCTCCTCCCCTCTCTCCTACCTGTTATCACACAGGACAGCTCATGTGAGGGCAGATGTGAGAGTCTGGCAAGACATGAAGGCTGTTATTAAAATTTATGTCACAATGAACAACTGTTCCCTCTGACCCTGCAAGAGACTCCTTCACAGGCAGCCACAATCTCACATAGTGTCCTGGGGGAGAACATCAGCTAACACTTGAGCACTCCTGAGGTGCCACATTTATACCTAAATTTATACCCAAACAGACAAGAACACTTTAGTTAAAGCCTGTGTGTGGATGTGTATGTAGGTACCCACAAACCTCAGTCCCTGCATCAGCCTTGTCCAACTCTCTGTGCCTTGCTCTTGGTGCTGTGTCATCTGCTCTGTCACCCTCACATGCACTGTTTCAAAACCTACCCAATTTCTCACATTTTGCCCCCTTCTCTGCCAGGAAAAGTAGAAGAATTCACCCAGATGTAATTTCAGCAAACAATAAATCCCTTTATCAGTGGTGCTGCCCTGAAAGTCAGTAGATGGAAATCTGAATCTGATTTTCCAGCTTCTACAGCATTTCCTTCCATAATATCATTAAATTGCAGGCTAAACGTTTGTCCTGGGTTGCAGTGTAGGATGTACACAAAGTATTTATTCTATCACCATCTTTATGAATTGTTGAAACCAGGTGGGGCAGTGTTTTCCCAAGCCCCCTGCCTCTTCTGCTAATGGCCTTTGGGGTGTCTTCTGCTAATGGCCCATTAACGCCTGGCCCATGACTCACAGGTAACTCCCTCCAGGGGTTATCTCTGTTTAATGGGCCATCAAGGACCCACTTCACCCTCCTCATCCCATTGCGAGATGCTCTGCCCAGGGGGAGGAGCCAAGCATTCTCACCTGGATATAAACTGGTATGTGGGACAGTGCAAGCAGCACTTATCCACTGGATTCCCAGAGGAGCAGAGCTACCAGACCTTTCTACAGGATCACTGCTTCAGGAAGAACACCTCACCTGGACTGCTTCCACCATCCTGCTCAGGTTGTATTCTGACTCTGTCAGTGATCCTTTGTGTTATTGCATTTATTTTATCTTACTTTTACCTTTTTACCTTTCTTTCTTATTAAATTATATCTCTGACTTGGAGCCTCTCATTCGTTTTGCTTTCAAACCACAACAACGTTACAGTTTAAATCATGTCTTATTGCAGAAAAGTCTAAGCTTCAAACAATCAAATTGTGATTCATAATCTGTCATTTTCAGTCAATATATCATGTCTAGCAAACATTGATTTACATTTAAGATTACAGATTAAGATTAGGATTACAGATTCTGCGGTTGTACTTTCCAAAGCTATTCAATAACAACAATTATAGCCAACAATTGATAGGCAATTGCTGGTTGGTTTGGTTTCTTGGTCACATCATTCTTCCCCTGTATCTTGTTCTTTGACTATTAAACCTTTTGCTCATATCTCATTCTTTCAAAGTTTACTTCCTTTGTATATTTGTTGCTGATTTTCTTAAATCAGGAGGTCATGATTTATATCAAGAGTTTGAACTACTGTGACTGAGTTCTGACCTGAGGCCTTGATGAGGCCTTGAAGCCTGTTGCGCAGCTCAAATTCCATTAGGTGTGTGGCGCAGCTAGAAAATAGATATTAAGGTGTTTGGGGAAGATAATGGGGATTTGAAGGTCACTGAGTGAAGTAGTTAGTAGGCACATGTGTAGCCACCTTAATTGTAACTAAAATAGTGTGTTTTCATTCTTTCCTTTGCTGTGTGCCAATGACTGAGCTATCCAAACTGTAAACTATATAGAAGTGTATAAAAGACGCCATTTCTCTCGAAATAAAGGAGTTGCGTAGTGTTAATCACATTGATCAGACCTACGTTTTCTCTGGCCAGTCTCTTTTTTATTTATCTAGGTAGCCCTCACTAGATATATTTGCTAGAAATGCAGACTTGCCTTCTCCATTTTTACCTGTGTGTTTGCAAGAGAGTCAAAGCTCAAAGTATCTTCTTATCTGTTATCTTTCAACACATCCTTCTGTGTGACACCTGCACATCCAAACCTGACATCCTACTCACAAAACAACTTCACCCTGATTGTCCAGAGCAGACAGGCAGCACCTCTCCTGCCCTCCCTAAAGGAACAATTCCCACCCTTTGCCTGTGTCTTGCCCTGGAGGTTTCTGTTCCCAGCCACACCAGAACTTCAGCTCTCTCACAGACTGAGCGCAACTGTCCCAACCTTGCTCCATGCCCAGATGAAAAGTGACTGCACTAAAGCTTCTGCTGTGGTGGTTTCCAGGTGTGCAACACAAATCCAGCTGTTTCCCTCCAGGACAGGCTGGTTCCAGCCTGGCAGGACCGTGAGGAGGCTCCTGACACACAGAGGAGGNTACAGTTTAAATCATGTCTTATTGCAGAAAAGTCTAAGCTTCAAACAATCAAATTGTGATTCATAATCTGTCATTTTCAGTCAATATATCATGTCTAGCAAACATTGATTTACATTTAAGATTACAGATTAAGATTAGGATTACAGATTCTGCGGTTGTACTTTCCAAAGCTATTCAATAACAACAATTATAGCCAACAATTGATAGGCAATTGCTGGTTGGTTTGGTTTCTTGGTCACATCATTCTTCCCCTGTATCTTGTTCTTTGACTATTAAACCTTTTGCTCATATCTCATTCTTTCAAAGTTTACTTCCTTTGTATATTTGTTGCTGATTTTCTTAAATCAGGAGGTCATGATTTATATCAAGAGTTTGAACTACTGTGACTGAGTTCTGACCTGAGGCCTTGATGAGGCCTTGAAGCCTGTTGCGCAGCTCAAATTCCATTAGGTGTGTGGCGCAGCTAGAAAATAGATATTAAGGTGTTTGGGGAAGATAATGGGGATTTGAAGGTCACTGAGTGAAGTAGTTAGTAGGCACATGTGTAGCCACCTTAATTGTAACTAAAATAGTGTGTTTTCATTCTTTCCTTTGCTGTGTGCCAATGACTGAGCTATCCAAACTGTAAACTATATAGAAGTGTATAAAAGACGCCATTTCTCTCGAAATAAAGGAGTTGCGTAGTGTTAATCACATTGATCAGACCTACGTTTTCTCTGGCCAGTCTCTTTTTTATTTATCTAGGTAGCCCTCACTAGATATATTTGCTAGAAATGCAGACTTGCCTTCTCCATTTTTACCTGTGTGTTTGCAAGAGAGTCAAAGCTCAAAGTATCTTCTTATCTGTTATCTTTCAACACATCCTTCTGTGTGACACCTGCACATCCAAACCTGACATCCTACTCACAAAACAACTTCACCCTGATTGTCCAGAGCAGACAGGCAGCACCTCTCCTGCCCTCCCTAAAGGAACAATTCCCACCCTTTGCCTGTGTCTTGCCCTGGAGGTTTCTGTTCCCAGCCACACCAGAACTTCAGCTCTCTCACAGACTGAGCGCAACTGTCCCAACCTTGCTCCATGCCCAGATGAAAAGTGACTGCACTAAAGCTTCTGCTGTGGTGGTTTCCAGGTGTGCAACACAAATCCAGCTGTTTCCCTCCAGGACAGGCTGGTTCCAGCCTGGCAGGACCGTGAGGAGGCTCCTGACACACAGAGGAGGGACAGGACCATGACATGACCAGGGGCAGGGTGGGTTCACCCAGGGGCTCAGCTCACTGCCATTAGAATTAAAATTAAGACCTTGATGGGGAAAGGCCACCTGTGCATGTGCAGAGCCAGCACTCTCCCCAGGGGATTGTTATTTTAACACCTGTCTGCTGGTACATGGTTGTTTTATTAATAGAAAGCATCACACACAGCCTGAGGTAAATTAAAATTCCAATTCTGCTATTCTGTGTCATTGTAGAATATGCCAGGCTGTTTAATTTGGTTTCTAGCAAAGCAGGCAAACAAACTTCCTTCCAAGCCATTAATTCAGATATTCAATAAGCCTAACACAACTGCATTGGCTCATTAAAGCAATTTGAGGTAACCTGCACCCATTAGAGCAGACACCATCTATATCCCTGTGACTGCAGCCTTGTTTTCAGACAGCATCAGAGATGACCTGCTGTGCCAAATGCCTCTTCTGTCTCAGGAAAACTTCAGAGAAATAGCAAAACCTTGATTTGCTCAGGCTTTGAAATCCATTCAAATGCAAGAATATTATAACATTTTGAGTATATTTTTTCATCCAGAAAAGGATTATTTAACTAGATGAAGGGAAAATCTTCAGTAAAGACAGTACCATGATGATGGTTATGCAGGACACAAGTTTACAGATAAAACTGATAAGCTCCCTGCTATATATGTTGGAAAGGACAGTTTAACTGTTCAGGAAAAGGAAATACAGGAAGGACAAATTGTGAGTGTGCCGTAATTGAAATAATAAGAGGCAACCTGTGACCTTGGTATGCAGCCCAGGCTGCCATCAGTGTACAAAGCAGCTGCAGAGAGCTGCTGCCCATTTGGGGAAAAAACATAAAAATCTTTCTGTGCTTAATAAAAAAAGGACACTAAAAAGAAGGTACAAAGACAACTGAGGCAGCATTTAGCCTTTAAGCAGGGACATTTACAGGTGTACCTGTAAATGCCATCAAGCTTAGGATAATTAAGCCTGGCCCTTGAACTATATCAACCCATTTCAGTAGCTGGAGGTGAAGCACAAAATCCTTGACTGAGACTAATTCTGAGTCCTCCAGCAGAGGAATTAAGTAGCTTAACACAAAGCACCTTCTATGGACTTAGCACACTTGAAGAAAGAGTGTTGTTCACCTAATAAAGGGGAGACAGGCATGCAGCAGACTTTTGACCCTCCGCTACGCAGTAAAATGAACTGCCTAACAACAACAACAACAAAATAATCTCTGCATTATTTTGTTGCATGTTTGCTGTTTCCTAAACAAAAACCTGCTTCTTCAAAGTCAGGTTCACACTCAACATTGAATAATGGTACCTGCAGTCCCAGCATTGCAGGCTCACAGCAGGCTGCTGCCCTCCTGACACCCCTGCCTCTGAATTACCTCTGGTTCACAGCAGATGGAAAAGTTTGTTAAACTGAATTTATTCATTTATTTATTTTCACTTCAAGCCACTATATCTCATATATCCAAGCCACCAGAGCTGGGAGAAGCATCTGGTATGTGCTTGGAGGGTTCTGAGACTAGAACCAGAGTTTTCCTACCCTCAATGTCTCATTTGAACTGAGAAAATTCACTTTAGCTGGAAGGGACAACACATCCTCTGTCCTCCCTGTGGGCTGGCCTGGCTCAGGCTCATCTCTGCTTTCCCTCACTCCCCAAGACAGATCCTTCCATTTATTCATGGAAAGAAACTGAGTTTCAAAGGAACTGCTCAGAGAGAAGTAAGGAGAATTTCATCCACTAACCTTCTTTCTGAAAACACATCTAGTTCTTCCTCGATTCTTTTTTAGAAGGCCTCTTGAGAAACCTGCTAAATTAATATCTCTTTCTTATTTTGCTACTGTAATGTGAATACTTAATCTATTCCTTAGTAACCACTATATTACAAGGGAATGGGGGGGTTCCAGAGAGAACTGACATACTTCCTTCCACTGAGTCACCTGCACAGGGCTCTGGGGTGGCTCTCATCCTGTTTACCATCACCACACCCCAGACAAGGTATTCTACAGCTCTGGAGTCTCTGGGTGAGCATCAGAAGGAACCAAGGTGGTGGTGACAGCAGGAAATTCTCAGCCAGAAAAATCCTCAGCCCCTTTCGAGAGCTTTCTACCCTTGAGCTCAGCTGACAGATCAGAGGGAGCAAAGGCCCCAAAGCTCCACAAGCATAATACTCTCAAAATGACTCCTTAAAATTAAGCTGTGCTGTCTGGGAGACTGTCAAATGTTGTAGAACTGCACCAGACACAGGCTCTGAAACAGTGCAGCCTGTGTTCTTCTCAAAATCCACCTTCCCTTCAATAAATGCTTTGTTATCAAAGTGAATAGATTTTATTTTTATTTTTCTAAAAAACCAGTGCGCTCCTACTTGCTGCCAAATTTCAGTTTTAATTTTTAAGGATTTTCCTGTCTATGTCAATTAGAATTGTGACCATATCTTGTTTTCATTTTCCTTCCACGTTCTCTGGCCAAGAAAATCCACATAATTTAAGTTCATTGTTTCCTGTTTTCCTTCTGTATACAGAGAGATTTTAGATATTAAAACATGGAAATTAATAAATCAAGAAAAGGACAGTGAAGACACACAATTATACAGTATTTTAGTTAACCTTCAGTCTTATTTCAGTGAAACAAAAGAAACTCCTCCAGTCTCTGCAGAAATTTGGAAATGAGTACGCAGAATAAGAGTCGGGGGTATTTTAGTGCTCCAGGCTTAGAATTTGATCAATGAGTTACCTCTAGGAGTGTCCAAGGAGCCCCAAAGCACAGATTTATCCACACTCTGAGGAGATGGATGTGTCTGTTTGCTCTGCCCTGGGTTTTCCAGGAGCGCTGCTGCAGGAGTCAGCCTGATGGAGGGAATGTGCCTTTTCCATCACTGCTATTCTTTCTCCCTCATATCTGTCTTCTATTTTGTCTTCACAGAAGAGGGATAAACCTGTAATAGCAGTTCTCAAACATTTTAGCTCCCCCCTGGATGTTCCTTCTCTCTCCCCCACACCATTGAACATGGAATTCCCCCTTCAAAATTCAAATGTGGATGAAGTTCCCTTAAATGGAACAATGGAACTCCTCTTCCCACCTTCCTCTCATTTTTAACACTCTTCATTTCAATACCATCAGCACTTGCCCAAGCATTCAGAAAGTATCAGTATAATAAAGTACAAAGCTGAAATTCATCATGGTGAAGAACTGATAGCAGGTAGGATGTTTTTATAAAGACAGGTTACAATTAAGCCAATCAGTCTCCAAACTACTCTATAGAGAAGCATTCAATTTCTGACATCAGGAGGAATTTTCCCCGCCTACATTGTCATCCCTGAGGGTGAAGGAGACTTGGAAAAATGGAACAGTGTTCAAAACACCAGCAGATCACAAGCAGCACTACCATGCCTTCAAATTCATCAGGTCACCAAGCCTGCATACTGAAAGCTAGAATCTATTTAAATACTGTCATTGTGAAGTGGATATATCTTAATTTTGTCTAAAAGGCACTTTAAACACAGCAGCCTTACCCATCTATCTGTGGAATGTGCTCCAATCACTCCTCAGTGAGACTGAAGGAATTAGCACTGCTCAATCACACATCAGGATGGAGTCCCATTAGACTCCTGAGAGGTTGATTAGTGTCACATTCATTAGGTCAGAAGGAAACACATTTTGTTTGAATCTGGAATTCTATTCAACTGAGAAGCACTAAAAGAAAAAGAACAAACCCATTTATATGTTTAAAAAGTGAAATGAAGGCCTGTAATCATCAGGGGTTTAATGATCTCTAACAAATTACTGTCTCACAGCAATAGATGTGTTAAAGGATTTACAGCAGTAGCACCTTAATGCTCCAGCACACCACTGTGGGGGTGGGGTGCAGAGAAAGGGCTGAGGTGATCCCAGGGCAAGGACTGGTGCTAGCAAGGAAAGAAGGAAATTACTGGGAGTCAAGAAGAGCTGCTGGCAGAGCCTTGTGGATACAAGCCAAAGGAAAACAGTTCCAGGGAGGACAAAGCAAAAAGCCTGTCACAACAGCCACATCACCCTGGTCTGGGGGCTTTAACCCCCTGGCACAGGAGGAGGAGAGGAAAAGGCACCACATCTCCTACCTTGAGCTATGGACTTCCACCTTCTCCCCATTCCATCACTGCTGGGATGACTGGGTCCATGGGAAAGCAAACATTGTCCAACTTGCCATCCAAATCATGTGTCCACCCCGCTTTAACAAAAATGAATGCTCAGGATGCATTCAAGCAGCAACTGGAAAAATGTGGAGCAAGGAACGTGAATGTGTTTAAGTCAGGCAGGTCAAATTATCATGCCTTTGTGTCCTGCAAGTGTGTGGGCAGCAGCAGGAGGTGTTCCAGGGTGCAGGGCTGCATCCCACACTGCTTCCTTGTGAGCTCAGCCTGTGCAAATGGAGAGGAACCTAAGGAGGGTGTGATGGAGAACTGCCTCAGCTCCCTGTGTGAACACAAGAATGCAAACATTCTCCTGGAAATTAGCATTTACATTTTATTTGTGGCTTGTTGGCTTGGGTTTTTTCAGGCTGCTCTAGGCAACATATTTGTACTTCACTGGACATAGCCTTCCTAATAACCATTACTGTTCCTGGTACTTTTTAATGAGTTCCTTCCCCCTTCAGAAAGAATTTATTTAAAGGATCTGTATAGGAATAACAGACTCATAATCGGAGAAGCCACATGCCATGATCAGAATTAAAGGAGCCATCTGTTTCTTTACAGTCATGCACATCTCAAACAAAAAGTACACACATGACATATGTCATTACTTCCACTTTCCTAAGAGAAAATATTTGTCATGATTGCCTCCCACAGGAGCACAGGAGGCTCCACCACCAGAGCTTGCAGTGCTAGAGGAACCCCTCCCACTAAAGCTCTCCAAGCAGTGCATTCAGGTTTTATCTCTTCCTCAACCAACCCAGCAGAGCTTTTCATGCCTCTGTGAATCCTTTGTAAACTTATTTTCCACAAGATCTGCAGCTGGGGCTTGCCTTGCTGTTCCCTATCACCAACAGGAACTGCCCTGCTGAGCTACACACACACACTTGTGTCTTACCGTTTAAAAGTCAATTTAGGAAATTATGCTGTTCACTGGATGATATATTTTCATGTCCGTATGTTGTAACATGCAACTTTTTTTTCCTTTCATCTAATTTAAAAATGCAGTGATAAAAGCAGTGCTGGAAACGCACCAGACACACTCCTCTCCTCAACATCAACTTCTCTGCAGTCACAGTCAATGGGTGTGAATATTCCCCTCTAGCAGGAGTCAGCAGTAGCACCATGCTCTCCATCCTTTGCTCTTCACCCCACAGTCATGGCCAGCTGAGCCAGAAGCTGGAGGTGACACTGCAGGTGACACACCTGCACCACCGGCACATGGCTACACCCCTGCTCATGCCGCTTCAACAAAGCTGACAGGCCCAGATGCGTGTTTATAAAGCATTCAAAAGCATCACCTGTGGTCACACACATCCCCAGAGTGTTCTGCTGGAGCAAAGGATGCCTCTTGTGGGCCAGGTTTTGGGACAAACCATTGTGGACAGCACAGCTCTTTGGTGCTCCTCTGCTGCTCACATGGCACAGTCACTCCTGCCGCCCCAGGCTCCCTACACACCACACCCTGGCTGCATCCCACCTCAGCCTAAAAACCTGGCTCAAGTAAATGCCTGCACTGCTCCCAGAAGCTTCTCAGCTTTATGGTGTGTTCAAATAGCATCTAACCAAAAGGAAAGCAGGATTTGTAGGACAACTGAAATAATCAGTACTTCTTACCCTAACCCTAACCAATATCCAAAGTCCTGACCTCTTGCTAGGCAGGTATGAAAAAAATGAAAATTAGAATGTTGAAGATTTGAAGAGTTGAAACCCTTGATTGTCATGGAATAAGTGTATTAATATTTTAAAATGTAATAATTTTGAATTGTAATGTAACAGTAAGGAGCCACCTCCGTGGTCCCCCTGAGAGAGGGCTGCTTGGTCGCTGGAGGCCGCCCGCAGCCCCCCCCCCCGACGCCGGAGCAAGCTGCTCGCCGCCTTGAGAGAGCCTGCACCTCCCCCCCAGACCCCGGAGCG
>SWJQ01001637.1:17920-33992 GCA_007252995.1 Zosterops borbonicus
AAAAAAAGGGATTTTTGGGGAAAAATTTGAATTTTCAGGGGAAAATGGCAATTTTGGTTGGAAAATTGGATTTTTTTAGGGAAAAAAATTGGGATTCTTGGCAGGAAAAATGGGAATTTTGGGGAGAAAATGGGATTTTTTAGGGAAAAAAGGAAATTTGGCAGGAAAAACAGGAATTTTGGGGGAAATTTTTGGAACTTGGGGAAAAAAGGAAAATGGGAATTTTGGGGAGAAAATTTGGGATTTTTGGGTAAAATGGGGAAACAATGGGATTTTTTAGGAGGGAAATTTGGGATTTTTGGCAGGGAAAATGGGAATTTTGATGGGATAAATGAGATTTTTTGGGGAAAATCCAGGAATTGCTGTTATCCCAAATTCTGATCCCTCATTCCTGATTTTTTTTTTTCCAGCTCCTGCTCAGAATTCCAGACCCCGGTGACCAAACGGCTCCGAGCTGCTCCTGGATCCCCAAAATCCCCCAAAAATTCCCCAAAAAATTCCCAAAATTCCAGTTCTGAGGAGGAGGAAAAACAGGAGAAGGAAATTTTACCGCGGAGATTGGAAATTCCAGCTGGAAATTCGGGAATTCCCCAAAATTCCCAATTTCCTGTGGGGGCTTTTTATGGGAAAAGGCTTTACCTGGATCCCCTGCAGAGGAAACGGCTGCGGGAGCTGCTGGGGGAGGGGAAATTCCCAGAAAAAATTGGGAATTCTGACAAAAATCCTGGGAATTCCGGCAGAAATCCTGGGAATTCCAACAAAAATCCTGGGAATTCCAACAGAAATCTTGGGAAGTCCAACAGAAATTTGGGGAATTCTGGTAAAAATCTTAAAAATTCTGGAAAAAACTCTGGGAATTCCAGTAAAAATTTTGGGAATTCCAGTAAAAAATTTGGGAATTCCAGTAAAAATTTTGGGAATTCTGGCAAAAATTTTGGGAATTCTGGCAAAAATTTTGGGAATTCCTGTAAAAATTCTGGGAATTCCACCAAAAATCCTGGGAATTCTGGCTGGAATTGCAGCTCCAAAGGCAAAGCCAATCCCAAGGATGGACAGGAGATTCCCAAAGGGGAAAACAAGGGGAATGTTGGGAATTCTGGGAATGTTAAATGCGGGAATTCCTCGTTCCGGGTGCTCAGTGTCGGGGTCAGGCCCCCCCTGCGCCTCCCCCTGGGCTCCTCCTTCTTCCTCAGCGGGAAAAAATCCCGGAAAAAATCCCAAAAAAACCCGGGAGAACCTGGAAAAAACCCCCCGGAAAACTCGGAGGGGAAGGAAAAGAGGGAATGGTCAAAAGAGGAAATTCCCAGGAAAAACCCTCTGGAAAAATCAACAAAAGAAAAGCAGGAATGTTCAAAGGCAGAGGAGGAAATTCCCAGGAAAAATCCTTTGGAAAAGTCAGAGGGGAAAGAAAACAGGGAATGTTCAAAAGAGGGAATTCCCAGGAAAAACCCTCTGGAAAAATCAACAAAAGAAAACCAGGAATATTTGGAAGTAGAAGAGGAAATTCCCAGGAAAAATCCTTTGGAAAAGTCAGGGAAGGAGGTGAGTGAGGGGTGGAGAGAATTCCTGGGAATTTCTGGATTCCAGGATTGGGAAGGGTCAGAGGGAGGGAAATTCCCAAGGGATTTTCTTTGGGATTTCCCTTTGGAATTCTTGGGGTATTTTCCTTGGGAATCCTGTGGGATTTTTTTGGGATTTTCCTTTGGAATTCCTGGGAAATTTCCTTGGGATTTTCCTTTGGAATTCCTGTAGAATTCTTGAGGGAATCCTGCAGGATTTTTTTGGGAAATTTTGGGATTTTTCCTTTGGAATTCCTGGGTATTTCTGACGGATTCCTTGGGGATTTTCCTTGGGAATTCCTGTGGGAATTGGGGAATTTTCCTGTGGATTTCTTGGAGGATTCCTTTGGGAATTTTTGGGGTTTTCCTTTGGGATCTCTTGGGGATTCATTTGGAATTCTTGGGGAATTTTCCTGTGGGATTTTTTGGGGATAATTCTTTGGGGGATTCTTTGGGAATTCCTTGGGGGATTTTTTTAGGTTTTTCCTTTGGAATTCCTGGGAAATTTCTTTGGGAATTCCTTTGGAAATATTGGGGAATTTTCCTATGGGATTTCCTTTGGAATTTCCCCTTTGGAATTCTTGGGGGAATCTTTTTTTTTTTCTGTGGGATTTTCCTTTGAAATTCCTCTGGGATTTTTGGGGGTTTTCCTTGGAATTTTTGGAGCATTCCCAAGACTCCCCCTGGATTTTTGGCTGAAGGGAAAATTCCCAAATTTTCTTTCCCCTCAGGGCTCTGGATTTTCCCTGAGAAAACCAGGCCAGGAATTCCAGCTCCTTTTCCCCAAATTTGGCTCAAATTCCCACTGAATTTTGTGAGATCCAGGAGCCAAATCCCCAAAAAAAAAAATCCCCCAAATTTCCCAAAGATTTTCCCCCTTCCCTGGATCCAATCCCAGATTTTCCTGATTTTTCTCCCAGGGGAAATTTGAGCTCCCAAATTCCAGAATTTTCTTGAGGAATTCCTTGAAAACTCCTGAAAATTCCTTGGGAAAACCCCTCTGGAATTGCCTCAATCCCCCAAAATTCCCATTTTTCCCTGAAATTCTCTCTCTCTCCACAGGATCCCCCTGGAATTCCTCATCCCCAGGATTCCCTCAGCCCCAAGAAAGACTCAGGTGAGTTGGGAAAACCTCAGGAATTCTTTCCCAGGAATTTCTGGGCGCTCTGAGGGTGGAGAATTCCCAGGATTTGGGGCTGGAATTTCCCCTTTTCCTGAGGAAAATTTTGGGATTTTTTTTTCCAGGCTCTTCGTGCCCAGCCGCGCTCTTCCCCATTTTCCTTCCCAGCAGGAGGAGGTGAGATCCCACTCCTGATTTTCCTGCTTTTTCCCACTTTTCCCACGTTTTTTTCCTTTTTTTCCCCTCTGCTTTTCCCACTTTCCCCCTATTTTCCCAGTTTTTTGCTGTTTTTCCCAATTTTCCCCCCTTTTTCCAATTTTTTCTCCATTTATTTCCCTGTTTTTTTCAGTTTTTTCCTGGGTTTTCCCTGCTTTCCTCACTTTTCCTCACCTTTTCCCATTTTCCCACTTTTCCTGGGCTTTCCTCCCCCATTTTTTTTCCTCCCCCATTTTTTTTCCTCCCCCATTTTTTTTCCTCCCCCATTTTTTTCCTTCCGATTTTTCCCATTTTTTCCCTGCTTTTCCCACTTTTCTGAAGTTCTTCCCACCTTTTCCCTGGTTTTCCTCCGTTCTCCTTTGTTTTCCCCAGTTTTCCTGTTTATTTCCTGCTTTTTCCCACTTTTCTCCCAGTTTTCCCATTTTTTCTCACTTTCCTCCTGTTTTTCTCAGTTTTCCCTGTTTTTATCCCAATTTCCCCACTTTATTCCCAGTTTTTCCCTTTCTTTTCCCTTGTTCTTCTCAGCTTTCCTGGTTTTTTTTCATGCTTTTCCCACTTTCCCTCAGTTTTTCCCACCTTTTCCCATTTTTTTTTCACAATTTTTCCTCTTTATTCCCAGTTTTCCCCCTATTTTTTCATCATTTTTCCCACTTCTTCCCCATTTTTCCACTTTTCCCCATTATTCCCAGTTTTTCCTTGGTTTTGCCCTTTTTTTTCCTGTTTTTTTTTCCCTTTTTATCCCCAATGTTTTCCCCCTTTTCCCAACATTTCCCACTTTGCCCATTTTTCTCAGTTTTCCTTGTTTTTTTTCCCAGTTTTTTCCCATTACATCCATTTTTTTCCCAGTTTTCCCCATGTTTTTCCCAGTCTCTGGGTTTCCCTCTGGTTTTCCCAGTTTTCCCCCCTTTTTTTCTCTTGCTTTTCCCAAATTTTCCAGTTTTTCCTACTTTACCCACTTTCTGTGTTTTTCCCACATTTTTCCGCTTTTTCCCAGTTTTCCTAATTTTTCCCACTCTTCTCTGCTTGTTCCATTTTTCCTGGTTTTTCCCACTTTTCCTCAATTTTCCTTAGTTTTTCTCACCTTTTCCCAATTTTTCCCAGTTCTTCCTATTTTTCCCACCTTTCCCCTGCCATTCCCAGGTTTTCCCTATATTTTCCCAGTTTTTCCCTGCTTTTCTCACTTTTCCCATTTTTCCAAGTTTTCCCCCCGTTTTTTTTCCTCCCGGTTTTTCCCCCCTTTGTTTTTTTTCCCTGCTTTTTCCATGTTTTCCCCATTTTTTCCATGTTTTTCCCCAGTTTTTCCATGTTTTTTTCCCATTTTTCCCGTTGTTTTCCAGGCCCCTGGAGGAGCTCCCGGCTCCTTTCGGCCCCTCTGGAAAAGCTCCCAAGAAATCCAAGGATTTGAATTCCTGGGACCAGCTGATCATTGTGAGCTTCCCTGGGGGGAAATTTGGGAATTCCCTGGGGTGGGAAAGCTGGGAATTCCCTGGGAATGGGAATTGGGAATTCTGGGAATTCCCTGGGAATGGGAATTGGGAGTTGTGGGAGCTTTGGGGATTGTTCTGGAGCTTTGGGATCATTCCCAGGTTTTTGGGATCGTTCCTGGCCCTTCCCAGGCCTTGGATCCAAACCTTGGATTCCTCTGGGAGGGGAAATTCCCAAATCCCCAAATCCTGACACTTCCCCGGAATGTGGAGCCGTTCCTGGGGCTCCAAACCCTTCCCTAAATCCCAAATTCCCATCCTGAAATCCCTCCTGTAAATGCAGTCCTTTCCCCAAATCCATTCTTATCCTAAATTCCTGTCCCCAAATCCTTTCCCCGAATCCCAAATCCGTTCCCAGATTCCCCCCTGAGATTCCCATCCCAAAATCCCTTCTGTAAATCAAATCCTGAAAATCCTGAATCCGTTTCCATCCTGAAATCCTTTCCCCAAATCCCCCATTCCCATCCCAAAATCCCAAATTCCCATCCCTCATTCCTGCCCCATTTCCCCCTGCCCTGCCCCGGCTTCATTCCCAACATTTTCCTGGAATTCCCTTCCCCATATTCCTGATTTTTCCTGGAATTCCCTCCCCTCATTCCGAAACTTTTCCCACAATTCCCTTTCCACATTCCTAAGATTTTCCCAGAACTCCCTCCTCACATTCCCGAGCTTTTCCCAGAATTTCCTCTCCTCATTCCAGAACTTTCCCTGGAATTCCCATTTGACGTTCCTGAGCTTTTCCTGGGATTCCTTTCCCACTTTCCCCAGCTTTTCCCAGCATTCCATGCCCTGATTCCCAAGCCTTTCCTGGCATTCCCTGATCCCCTCATTCCCAGAATTCCCATTTTTCCTGGCAGGATTTGGGACAATGTGGGACAATGTGGGTCCTGTGGGATGATTTTCATTCCCAGAATTCCCGTTTTTCCCATTTTTTGGCAGGATTTGGGGCAGAGGGAGCTGGGGGCAGGACAATGTGGCTCCTGTGGGATGGTTTTCATTCCCAGAATTCCCGTTTTTCCCATTTTTTGGCAGGATTTGGGGCAGAGGGAGCTGGGGGCAGGACAATGTGGCTCCTGTGGGATGGTTTTCGCCCCCGGAATTCCCGAGGATCGGCTCCAGCACCTTCGGCACCACCGGAGGCTCCGGGAGGGCCTGAGGTACCTGGTGAGCAAAAACTGGGAATGGCTGGGGAAAAATGGGAATGGGGAAAGTGGGAATGGGGGAATCTCCCAGTCCTGGGATCCTCCAATCCCAAAATCCTGGGATCCCCAATCCCAGAGCCCTGGAATCCAAGATCTCCCAATCCCAGAATCCCACAGTGATGGAATCCTGGGTTGCCCAATCCTCCAATCCCAGAATCCCCCAATCCTGGAATTCCACACTCCCAAATCCCCCCCAATCCCAGAATTCTACAATCCCCCAGTCCTGGAATCAGAATGCCCCAATCCCAGAATCCTGGAATGCTGGAATTCTGGAATCTGCGATCCCCCCATCCCAAAATTCCCAGAATTCCAAAACCCCTCAATCCCAGGATCCCCCCAATCCCAGAATCCTGAAATCCCCCAATCCCCGAATCCTGGATTCCCTCAATCTCAGAATCCCAAAATCCCCCAATCCCCGAATCCTGGGATCCTCCAGTTCTCCAATCCCAGAATCCTGGAATCTCAGAATCCAGGGAATTTGGGATGCTGATCAGGAATTTTGGGGTCGTGGCAGGGCTGGAAGCAGCAGCGCGTCGTGGCCGAATTCTGGGACGGGAAAATTGTCCTGATCCTGCCTGGAGACCCCAAATACGCCCTCAGGAAGGTACTGGGAATTCCCTGGGGGGGTTCATTTGGGAACGGGAGATGATCCCAAAATCCCAAATCCTAATCCTGAAATCCCAAATCCCAATGGGAGTTGATCCCCAAATCCCAATGGGGTCTCATCCCAAAATCCCGATCCCCAAATCCCAATGGGAGTTGATCCCCAAATCCCACCCCAATCACCAAATCCCAGCGGGATCTGTTTCCAAAATCCCAATGGGATCTGATCCCAAATCCCACAGGGAGCTGATCCTGAAATCCCATTGGGATCCGATCCCAAATCCCACCCCGATCCCAAATCCCACCCCAATTCCAGTGGGATCTCATCCCGAAATCCCAAATTCCGTTGGGATCCAATCCCTGGTTCCCACCCCCATCCCAATCCCAGTTCCCTGTGCAAGCCCAGCCTTTCTTTGGGAATGACTCCCATTTTCCCAGGGAATTCCTGGTGTCCACCCCATTTTTCCTGGGAATTCTGAGAGCCCATCCTGGTTTTCCTGGGAATTGCCATCCCGTTTTCCCAGGAATATCTCATCATATTTCCCTGGGATTCCCATCCATGTTTTCCCTGGGATTCCCATCCCTGTTTTCCCTGACTTCTCACCCCATTTTCCCTGGAATTTCCATCCACATTTCCTGGCATTCCCATCCCATTTTCTAGGAATCCCATCCCCATTTTCCCTAGAATTCCATCCTTGTTTTCCCTGGGAATTCCCATCCCACTTTCCCAAGAATTCCCATCCCCATTTCCCAGGAATTCCCATTCCCATTTCCCCGGAATTTCCATCCGTTTTCTCAGAATTCCCACCCTGTTTTTCCCAGGAATCCCTATCCCTGTTTTCCTGGAATTGCCATCTCATTTTCTCTGGGAATTCCCAACCCGTTTTCCCCAAATCCCATCCCTGTTTTCCCTGGAATTCCATCCCTATTTTCCCATGCCATTTCCCTGGAATTCCTACCCCATTTTCCTGGAATTCCTACCCCATTTTCCTGGAATTCCTACCCCATTTTCCTGGAATTCCTACCCCATTTTCCTGGAATTCCTACCCCATTTTCCTGGAATTCCTACCCCATTTTCCTGGAATTCCCATCCCCATTTTCCCTGGAATTCCCATCCCCATTTCTTGTGAGCTCTATCCACATTTTCCCGGAATTCCCACCCCGTTTTCCCGGAATTCCCATCCCCATTTTCCCTGTGTTCCAGGCTCAGGAGGTGCTGGAGGTGGTGGATTCCGAGCTGGGATTCCCGGGATCATCCCTGGGATCCCTCCCGGAGAATTCCCGCGTTTATCTCTTCGTGGGAACCGGGAAATGCGTCCTGGGCTGCCTGGTGGCCGAGCCCATCCAGCAGGTGATTCATTAGCGATTAATTAGTGATTAATTAGTGATTGATTGGTGATCAATTTCTGTTTGTGGGAACTGGGAAATGAGTCTTGCGCCCCCTGGTGGCCGAGCCCATCCAGCAGGTGATTCATTAGGGGTTAATTAGTGATTGATTGATTGATGGGTGATCAATTTCTGTTTGTGGGAATCGGGAACTGCGTCCTGCGCCCCCCGGTGGCCGAGCCCATCCAGCAGGTGATTAATTCGTGATTAATTAGAAATTCATTACTGATTGATTAGGGATTAGTGATCGATTGGGGAGTGACTAGTGATTAGTGATCGTTTGGGGAATATGTTTGATTAGGGATTATTGGTTAGGGATTATTGATTGATAGGGGGTTAGTGATTGGTTTCTGTTCCTGTGAACCAGGAAATGCGTCCTGGGCCCCCTGGTGGCCAAGCCCATTCAGTAGGTAATTAGGGGTTAATTAGTGAATCATTAGTGATTAATTAGAGATCCATTACTGACTCATTAATGATCAGTTGGTGATTAATTAGAGGTTCATTAGGGATTGATTAGGGATTAGTGATGGATTTCTCCTCATAAGAACTGGGAAATGTGTCCTGGGCCCCCTGGTGGCCAAGGGCATCCAACAGGTAATTAATTAATGATTAATTAGTGACTCATTAGTGACTGATTGGGGATTGAGTTCTGTTCATGGGAACCAAGAAATACCTCCTGGGCTGAGCCTGTCCTGGGATTTGGTGATTAGTGACTGATTAGTGATTAATTAACAATTGATTAGCGGNGCTGATTAGTGGTCAGTGAATTAATGGAGATGCATGATCGAGTAGCAATTAGTGATTGATTGATTAATGATTGGTTAGGGATTAATTAGTGGTTAATGAGTAATTACCTATTGCCTAAATGTCTTTGTGATAAGATTGCTGTGAATTTTGGGGCCCCCATGCCCTGGATCTGTGTCCCAAATCCCATTCCCAATTCCCGTTCCTAATTCCCCTTTCCCAGTTCCCATTCCCCGGATCTGTGTCCCATTCCCAGTTCCTACTCCCAGTTCCCAGTTTTCCATTCCAATTCTCAGTTCTTTTTCCCCATTCCCTGTTCCCATTCCCAATTCCCCAGTTCCCTTTCCCTGGATCTGTGCTCCAGTTGCCATTTCCCAGTTCCCATTCCCAGTCCCCGTTCCCATTTCCCGGTTTTCCATTCCAATTCTCAGTTCTTTTCCCCCATTCCCAACTCCCTGTTCCCATCCCCATTCCCAATTCCCCATTCCCAGTTCCCAGTCTCTCCCATTCCCATTCTTTGGATCTGTGTCCCATTCCCAGCTCCCATCCCCAAATCCTATTCCCAGCTCCTGTTCCCAATTCCCATTCCTAGTTTTCCATTCCCATTCCCAATTCCCATTCCCACTTTCCTTCCTCATTCTCATCCCAATTCCCAGTTCCCCTTCCCTGGATCTCTGACCCATTCCCAGTTCCCATTCCCACTTTTCCATCCTCATTCCCCATTCCCAGTCCCCCATTCCCAGTTCCTTTTCCCTTGATCTGTGCCCCATTCCCAAATCTCAGTTCCCCATTCCCGCTTTTCCATCCCCATTTCCAACTCCCCATTCCCACTTTTCCTTCCTCATTCTCATCCCAATTCCCAGTTCCCATTCCCTTGATCTGTGCCCCATTCCCAGTTCCCATTCCCAATTTCCCAGTTTCCCATTCCCCATTCCCAGTTCCCAGTTTTCTATTCCAATTGTTAGTTCTTTTTCCCAGTTCCCCATTCCCAGTTCTGTTTCCCTGGATCTCTGCCCCATTCCCAGTTCCCAGTCCCTCCCATTCCCATTCCCTGGATCTGTGTCCCATTCCCAATTCCCATTCCCACTTTTCCATCCTCATTCTCATCCCCATTCCCAGTTCCCATTCCCTGGATCTGTACCCTATTCCCAGTTCTTATTCCCAATTCCAAGTTCCCAGTTCCCATTCACATTCCCAGTTCCCAGATTTCCATTCCAATTTTCAATTCTTCTTCCCTGTTACCCATTCCCAATTCCCTGTTCCCATCCCCATTCCCAGTTCTCTATTCCCAGTTCCCCTTCCCTGGATCTCTGTCCTATTCCCAGTTCCCAGTCCCTCGAATTCCCATTCCCTGGATCTCTGCCCCATTCCCCATTCCCACTTTTCCATCCTCATTCCCAATTCCCATTCCCAGTCCCCATTTCCTGGATCTGTGTCCCATTCCCAGTTGCCATTTCCCAGTTGCCATTCCTAGTCCCCATTCCCAGTTCCCGGTTTTCCACTCCAATTCTCCGTTCTTTTTCCCCGTTCCCAATTCCTTGTTCCCATTCCCAGTCCCAATTCCCATTCCCACTTTTACCATCCCAATTCCCAGTTCCCATTCCCAGTTTTTCATCCCAATTCCCATTTTATGGATCTGTGCCCCATTCCCAATTCCCAGTTCCCATTCCGTGGATCTGTGCCCCATTCCCAATTCCCATTCCCACTTTTCCATCCTCATTCTCACCCCCATTCCCAGTTCCCATTCCCTGGATCTGTGCCCCATTCTCAGTTCCCAGTTCCCATTCCCACTTTTCCATCCTCATTCTCACCTCCATTCCCAGTTCCCCATTCCCCGTTCCCAGTTTCCCATTCCCGTTCCCACAGGCGTTCCGGGTGCTGCCGGAGCCGGAGCCGGACGCATCAGCACTCCCGGCCCCCCAGAATTCCNATTCCCAGTTCCCCATTCCCAGTTTCCCATTCCCGTTCCCACAGGCGTTCCGGGTGCTGCCGGAGCCGGAGCCGGACGCATCAGCACTCCCGGCCCCCCAGAATTCCCGAGGGGATTCCCAGGATTCCCCCCGTGACCCGTGTCTCCGTGCGTGGCGGTGCTCGGCCGTGCCCGAGGGCGCCGTGTGCGGGGTCAGCCGCCTCTGGGTGCTGGGGCCGCGCCGGCGCCGCCGCATCGCCCGCAGGATGGCCGACACGCTCAGGTGGGGACACACCTGGGGACACACCTGGGGACATGGGGACGGGGAAGTGTGGGATCTGGGGAGGGGGAAATGGGAGGTTTGAGGAGGTGGGAGAGGGGAAAGTGGGATCTGGGGAGGGGAAAACTGGGAATCACGGAAGGATAGACACAGAAAAATGGGATTCTGGTTGGGACAGAGATGGAAAAGTGGGATTTGGGGACGGGGAAATGGGGGGTTTGGGGAGGGATAGAGATGGAAATGTGGGAGTTGGGGAGGGGAAATGGGGGGTTTGAGGGCGGGAAAAAGGGGGGTTTGGGGACGGGGAAATGTGGGGTTTGGGGACGGGGAAATGTGGGATTTGGGGAAGGGGAAATGTGGGGTTTGGGGACGGGGAAATGTGGGGTTTGGGGACGGGGAAATGTGGGATTTGGGGACGGGGAAATGTGGGGTTTGGGGAGGTGAAATGTGGGGTTTGGGGATGGGGAAATATGGGATTTGGGGAGGTGGGAGATGGAAAAGTGGGACTTAGGGATTTGGAGAGGGGAAATGGGGGATTTGGAGAGAGGAAATGTGGGGTTTGGGGAGGGATAGAGATGGAAAAGTGGGATCTGGGGAGGAGAAATGTGGGATTTGGCAAGGTGGGAGAGGGAAAAGTGGGATTTGGGGAGGGAGAATAGGAAACTGGGATTTGTGGAGGGGAAAGTGGGATTTGGGGAACTGGGCGTGAAAAGTGGGATCTGGGGATGGGAAAGAAGTGGGATTTGGGGAGGGCTGGAGATGGAAAACTGGGATTCAGCTCAAGGGAGAGTAGAGAAAAGTGGGATTTGGGGAGGAGAAAGGAGGAGTCCCGCCCATTTTCCCACCCATTTTCCCAGTTTCCCTGCCCCATTTTCCACCCATTCCCATTTCTCCAGGCACACGTTTGTGTTGGGGGCGGTGCTGGCCCCCGGGGATTTGGGGTTTCCTGTCCCCATTCCCGGTGTTATCCCGTTGTTCCAGGCACACGTTTGTGTTCGGGGCGGTGCTGGCCCCCGGGGATTTGGCGTTCTCGGCGCCCACCGGGGACGGCCGGGCCTTTGCCGAGCGATACTGCGGCCGCCCCGACTTCCTCGTCTACAGCTGCCTCGGGAACAGCGCAGTGGCGTCAGCAATGGGATCAGCAACGGGGTCACCAGCAACGGGGTCATCAGTGGGATCATTGTAATTGGGATCTACAGCTGCCTTGGGAACAACACCCCTGCCATGGGGTCATCGGCAACGGGGTCATCGGCAACGGGGTCATCAGTGGGATCATCAAGGTCATCGGGGTCATCATGATTGGGATCTATAGCTGCCTCGGGAACAACATGGGGTCATCAACAATGGGGTCATCAGCAACAGGGTCAATCAGCAGGGTCATTTGGGTCATCATGATTAGGATCTACAGGTCCCTTGGGAACAGCAGCGGGATCATCAACAGGGTCATCAGTGGGATCATCAGCAACAGGGTCATTAGGGTCATTGTAATTGAGATCTGCAGCTGCCTCGGGAACAGCGCAACGGGGTCGGCAATGGGGTCATCAGGGTCATCGTAACTGGGATCTGCAGCTGCCTCGGGAACAGCGCAATGGGATCGGCAATGGGATCAGCANCGGGAACAGCGCAACGGGGTCGGCAATGGGGTCATCAGGGTCATCGTAACTGGGATCTGCAGCTGCCTTGGGAACAGCGCAATGGGATCGGCAATGGGATCAGCAATGGGGTCATCAGTGGGGTCATCAATGAGATCATCAGCAACAGAGTCATCAGTGGGGTCATCTGTGTCATCGTAATTGGGATCTGCAGCTGCCTTGGGAACAATGCAATGGGATCGGCCATGGAGTCATCAAAGGGGTCATCAGTGGGATCATCATTAGCAACAGGGTCTTTAGCAATGGGGTCATCAGCAGGGTTGTCGTGATTGGGATCTACAGCTGCCTGGGGAGCAACACGGGATCTATGGGGTCATCAGCAACGGGATCATCAGCAACAGGGTCATTGGGGTCATCGTGATTGGGATCTGCAGCTGCCTTGGGAACAACACAAAGGGCTCTGTGGGGTCATCAGTAGGATCATCCTCAATGGGATCATTGTCAGCGGGGTCATCAGTGGGATCATTGGGGTCATCATGATTGGGATCTACAGCTGCCTTGGGAACAACACGGGATCAGCAATGGGGTCATCAGTGGGGTCATCAACGGGATCATCGGCAATGGGGTCATCAGTGGGGTCATCGTGTTTGGGGTTGGAATTAGAATCATCAGGATGGGAATATGAACATTGGGATCGGGGTCATCAGGATAAGGATAATCGGGATCAGGATTATCGGGATTGGGATCATCATCAGGTTTGGGATTGTCATGGTCAGGATTGGGATTGGGATTAGAATCATCAGGACCGGGATTGGGATTTGAATCATTGGGGTCAGGATTGGGGTGGGATGGGGATCGTCATCAGGATCATCATGATTTGATCATTGGGAGTGGGATCGTTGGGATCGGGATCATCAGCAGGATCGGGATTGGGGTCATCATGATTTGAACCATTGGGATTTGGTCACTGGGGTTAGGGTTGGGATCAGGATCTATGGGATTGGGATCATCATTGGGATTGGGATCGAGACTGGGATCATCATGATTGGAATCATTGGGATTTGACCATCAGGATCAAGATCGGGATAATTGGGATCAAGATTGGGACCAGCAGGATCAGGATCAGCAGGATTGGGATTATCAGGATTGGGATAATTGGGATCGGCATCAATATTGGGATCATTGTGGTTTGATCACTGGGATAATCAGGATCATCAGTGGGATCGGGATCGCTGTGATTGGAATTATCAGGATTGGGATTTGAATCATCGGGATTGGGGTCATCAGAACTGGGGTCATCAGGATTATAATCAGCAGGACTGGGATTGGGATTTGAGTCATTGGGATCAGGATTAGGGTCATCATCGTGATTGGGATCATCATCAGGATTGGGATCGGGATTGGGATCATCGTGACTGGAATTACCGAGATTTGATCATTGGGGTCGGGATTGGGATAATCAGGATCTATGGGATCAGGATCGAGATTGGGATCATCATGATTGGAATCGCTGGGATTTGACCATCAGGATTGGGATAATCAGGATTGGGATTGAGATCAGCAGGATCAGGATCATCATTAGGGTCGGGATTGGGATCAGGAGTGGGGTCATTGGGATTGGCATTGAGATTGCCACCATAGTGATTGGAATCATTGGGATTTGATCATTGGGGTCGGGATTGGGGTAATCGGGATCTGCGGGATTGGGATTAGAACTGGGATCCATGGGAATGGAATCATTGGGATTGGAATTGGAATCATCAGGATTGGAATCACTGGGATCTGGGTCAGGGTCTGGGAAATCAGGATCATTGGGATTGGGATCAGCATTGGGATCTGCGGGATCAGGATTTGGGATCATCAGGGTCATTGGGATCCATGGGATAAGGATTGGGATCGGGGTCAGGCAGGGTCAGATCATCGGGATCCTTGGGATCATCGGGATCCTTGGGATCATTGGGGTTGGGATCAGGATCGTTGGGATCATCGGGGTGGGGCTCCCGAGGCGCAGCCCGAATTCCTGAGGGGTTGGAAAAGCCGGGATGGATCCAGGGGCTCCTGCTGAGATCCCAAGGGAATCCTGCCCTAAATCCCTAATTCCCTGTGGGAATCCTCATTCCCTTGGGATCCTTCACTCCCTTCCTTTCTTTGGGAATCCTTCCCTAAATCCCTTCCCATGGGAATCCTTCATTCCCTTTGGGAATTTTTCCCTCCCTTGGGAATTCTTCTCTTTCTTTGGGAATCTTCCCTTGGGAATCCTTCATTCCCTTGGGGAATCCTGCCCCAAATCCCTCAATCCCTTTCCTTCCAAATCCTTCATTCCCTTCTTTTCTTTGGGAATCTTTCCCTTCCCTTGGAATTCTTCCTTTCCCAAATCCCTCATTCCCTTGGGAATCCTTTCCCTAAACCTTTTCCCTTCCCATGGGAATCCTTCATTCCTGAGGGAATTTTTCCCCAAATCCTTTTCCATGGGAATCCTTCATTCCCTTGGGAATTTTTCCCCAAATCCTTTTCCATGGAATTCTTTATTCCTGAGGGAATCTTTCCCTAAATCCTTTCCCTCGGGAATTTCCTTCAGGAATCCTTTCCTGTGCTGTTGCTGATTCCACTGGAAATGTGGGAATTCTGCCAGGATTGCCCTGGAATTCCTGGGGTTTTTTTTTTGGGATCTCAGTTCAGAATTCCTGGTTTTTCCAGGCTGGTTTTTTTTGGGATTTCACCTTGTTGGGCTCAAGGGTTCATTAATAAAACTTCGCTTTTCCCGTTCCCTTGGAATTGTGTTGGGAATTCCTTCCCTGGGGCCCTCCCAGGCAGGAAATTCCAAAGGTTTTATGAGAATATTCCAAGGTTTTATGATGATTTTCCATAAATTCGTGTCAATATTCTGAGGTTTCATGGGAATATTCCAAGGTTTTCTGATGATATTCCATAATTTCGTGTCGATATTCCGAGGTTTTATGTTGATATTCTGTAAGTTTATGTCAATAGTTTGAGGCTTTATGGAAATATTTGAAGGTTTTTTTGGATGCTGTTGCATAAATTTATGACAATATCCCGAGGTTTTGTGGTTTTTGGGGGGGTTTCTGGGAATTTTCCAAGGTTTTCTGACGAGATTCCAAGATTTTATGGTCATGAATTCGTCATGATATTCCAGGTTTTTTTTTTGAGGATGTTCCAGGGGTTTGTGGCAATATTCCAGGATTTTTTTCAGGATATTCCAAGGTTTTATGGAAATATTCCAGTTTTGTGGCAATATTCCAGGATTTTTAGAGGATATTCCAAGGGTTGATGGAAATATTCCAGGGTTTTTTTGAGGATATTCCAGGATTTTATGGAAATATTCCATTTTTTTTCAGGATTTTCCCCCCTCAGAGCACCCCAAGTCCCATCCAAGCTCCAAAATCCCCAAGAAAAATCCCCCAGTTCCAGAGAGAGAGGAATAAATCCGTTTATTGGGAACATTCCTGAGGGAAAATCCAATGGGAAAACTCGGGAAATTCCAGTCGAAAAAAAAGAGGGGAAAATTCCAACTGAAAAAAGAGGAAAATCTGACCTAAAGGGGGCAAATCCAACCCAAAAAAAAAGAGGGAGAATCCAGCAAAAATTTGGGAAAATCCAAACCCAAAAAGAGGGAAAATCCAACCCCAAACTTGGGGGAATTCCACTTGAAAAAGAGGGAAAAATCCAACTAAAAAATGAGGGGAAATCCAACCTAAACTTGGGAAAATCCAGCCCCAAATTTGGGAAAATCCGACCTAAAAAAGAGGGAAAAATCTCACCTGGAAATTTGGGGGAATCTGACCTGAAAAAGAGGGAAAATCCAACTAAAAAAAATGAGAGAAAATCCAAGTGCAAAGTGGGAAAATCCAACCCCAAATTTATGAAAATCCAACTTAAGAAATGAGGAAAATCCAGCCTGGAAAAGAGGAAAAATCCAACTAAAAGAGGAGAGAAATTCCAACCTAAACTTGGGAAAT
>SWJQ01001638.1:2707-14052 GCA_007252995.1 Zosterops borbonicus
TCCCCAGATCTAAACCCTTGACCCCAATCCTGACCCCTGACCCCATGTCCTGGCCCTGGGCCCAGCGCTGACCTTTGGGGCCGAGTTTAAAGAGCAGATTTGGGGCCGAGGCCGTCAAAGCTTTGGAGAAATGGTCAAGGGACAGGTCAGGGGCTGAGCTTTGGGGGAAGGGTCTGGGGGCCTTGGGACACTTGGGNAGGTCAGGGGCTGAGCTTTGGGGGAAGGGTCTGGGGGCCTTGGGACACTTGGGTGGGGGACGGGAATAACAGCAGCATTGCCATCAGCAGCGTAATCATCGGCACGTTTGGCACAGAAATAGGAGCCGGAATCCTCGTCCTGGAGGTTGTTCATGGTCAGTGTCACCGAGCTCTGCCCGTTGTCCCTGGAGATCGAGACCCGGCCCTTCACGGATGGTGCGTAGTGGGTGTTCCCACCACTGTTGATGTATGTGATGAATTCCAGCCACTTGCCAGGTTTCTGATGAATCCAGTACATTCCAAATTTCCCAAAATCGAACCCAGATCCACGACAGACCAAGGCCAGGGATCCCCCGGGGGGCTGGAGGTTCCCCCCCGGACTCCAGCAGGGTCACGGCCGCCCGGAGCCCTGCGGGAAAAAGGGGAGATGGGGATGGGAAAAGATCAACCCTTGACCCAAAATCCTGACTGTGTTCCCCAAATTAAACTCCTGGAGTTAAACATTAAATTGAAATAAAATTATTATTTATTATTTATCTAAGAGTATTCTTTAAAGATTGTTAATTATTTTCATTACAAACTGCCGTGACCCTGCTGGAGTCCGGGAGGACCTCCAGCCCCCCGGGGGGTCCCTGACTCGGCTCTGCCGCGGATCCGGGTTCGATTTCGGGAGTTACGGAATGCTCTGGATTCGCCAGAGACCGGGGCAGGCACTGGAATGGATCACAGGGATCAACAGCAATGGTGGCAGCACCTTCTACACGCCGTCGTTCAAGGGCCAGGTCACAATCTCCAGGGACAATGGGCAGAGCTCGGTGACACTGACCATGAACAACCTCAAGGACGAGGATTCCGGCTCCTATTTCTCTGCCAAGAGGGCTCGTACTGTTGGTGATGCTGCTAACTCTAGTGACGATACCAGTGCTGGCCCCGTCCCCATCTCGGTGTCCCCAGGTGTCCCCACAGCCCAGACCCTTCCCCCAAACCTCAGCCCCTGGCCCAGCTCTTGGCCCTTTGCCCCAGATCTCCCCCGGCTGCCCCAATGCTGGACGGCTTGGGCTGCTTTGGCCCCAAACCCCAACCCTGGGCCCCAAACCCCAACCCTTGGCCCCAAACCCCAACCCAGATTCCCAAACCCCAACCCTGAGCCTCAAACCCCAACCCTGGGCCCCAAACCCCAACCCTGGGACCCAAACCTCAACCCTGGGCCCCAAACCCCAACCCTTGGTCCAAAATTTCCACTCTGGGCACTGAGTCACTCTTGGAACTGGGGACTGAAATCTGCCCCATCAGCCCCAAATCTCGGCCCTTTGCACAAAGTTTTGGGGAACTCGGGTGAGACCCGGAGCCGCCAGCTGAGATTTGGTGCCAACAGTTGAGATTTGGGGCTGAACAGGGGAGTTTTGGGTCCAATGGTCACAAGTGAAGCCCGTTGGGATCTGGGGCACAAAGGGCTGAGTTTTTGGGGTGAAACTTTGAGATTTGGGTCAAATCCCCAGAGCTGCAGAGAAATGTGAGAGTTGGGACAGCGATGGCGGATTTTGGGGGAAAATGGCCGAGATTTGTGTCCACTCAAGGGTTGGGATTTGGAGGAAATTTTGGGGGCCATTTGGGGGCTTTGAGGGTGACAAAGAGCAGCAGAGCCCCACCCACCGCTGCCGTCAAAGTTCTTGGCAGAGAAATAGCAGCCGGAATCCTCGTCCGTGAGGTTGTGGATGGTCAGTGTCACCGAGCTCTGCCCGTTGTCCCTGGCCACGGTGACACGGCCCCGCAGTGATGGCGAGTGCCACCGGGCACTGCCGTCGTCGTGGATCCCCTCGACCCATTCCAGCCCCTGCCCAGGGCTCTGGTCCAGCCAGAACATCCCGAATTTCCCGAAATCAAACCCGGATCCGTGACAGAGCAGAGTGAGGGACCCCCCGGGCAGAGACAATGGGCAGAGCTCGGTGACACTGACCATGAACAACCTCCAGGACGAGGATTCCGGCTCCTATTTCTGTGTTAAGGCTTCCTGTGTCAGTTGTGTTGCTACTGGTGCTTATATTGATGTCTCAAGCCTCTCATTCTTCCCTGCCCTCACCATCGGGTCCCTGCCTGTCTCCAAACCCCAGATTTTTGTCCCAAATCTCAGCCCCTGACCCAGCTGTGGACCATTTGTCCCCATTTCCTCCAACAGTGACCACTGACCCCAAATCCTCTCCTGGTTCTGCCCCACAACTCCCCCCTTGGCCCCCAACCTCCTCCCATGGCCCCAATCCTGACCTTTCTCTCCAAAAGTGCCGGTTTTGCCCCAAATCCAGGCCCCTTCGTGTCCCATTTCAGACACTGAAATCCCAGGGCTCAACTGAGTCTGAGAGTTGGGGCAGCGATGGAGGAGTTTGGGGAAAATGGCCGAGATTTGGGGCCAAGGGATGGGATTTGAGGAAAGGATCAGGGGATTTTGGGATATTCGGGGACACAGTGGGCTCAGAGCCATGGGCAGCGTAAAAAGCACCAGTATATGCAACACCAAAAGTGCTATAACAGCCACTGGTGTAACATTTGGCACAGAAATAGGAGCCGGAATCCTCGTCCTTGAGGTTGTTCATGGTCAGTGTCACCGAGCTCTGCCCGTTGTCCCTGGAGATCGTGAAACGGCCCTGCACCGACTGCGCATAGTAGGTGCTTCCATCGCTGTGGATCCCTGCGAGCCATTCCAGCCCCTTCCCGTGTTTCTGACGAATCCAGAACATGTTGTAACTCCCAAAATCAAACCCAGATCCGCGGCAGAGCAGAGTCAGGGACCCCCGGGGGGCTGGAGGTCCCCCCCAGACTCCAGCAGGGTCAGGGCCATTTTTTAAGCTGATCATTAATAATTACAAAATAAAAATTATATTATAATAAAAAGTAATAAATAATTATTCTTGTTCAATTTAAGTTTTAAATCCAAGGATTTGATTTGGTCAGGATTTTGGGTCAGTGGTTGAGCTTTTCCCATCCCCATCCCCCCTTTTTCCCGCAGGGCTCCGGGCGGCCGTGACCCTGCTGGAGTCCGGGGGGGCCGAGCAGACCCCGGGGGGTCCCTGACTCTGCTCTGCCGCGGATCCGGGTTCGATTTTGGACAATTTGGGATGTTCTGGGTGTGCCAGAGCCCCGGGAAGGGGCTGGAATACGTTGCAACTATCACCAATAATGGAGGCTGGACCAACTACGCCCTGTCCGTGAAGGGCCGGGTCAGGATCTCCAGGGACAACGGGCAGAGCTCGGTGACACTGACCATGAACAACCTCCAGGACGAGGATTCCGGCTCCTATTTCTGTGCCAAATGTGCTGGTACTGGTGGTGATGCTGCTTATCGAATTGGCCCCGCCCCCATCTCGGTGTTCCCAGGTGTCCCCAGGGTTGGAATTCTGCATTCCCAGGGAGGCCGTGGCTTTCCCCGGGCACAGAGCTGGGTGTGAGCTGAGACACAGGGGCTGGGGACAGCTGGGGACACAGATGTTGGGATGGAGCCTCCAAAGACGTTGTCAATATCATCAGCCCACCCACCAGTACCAGCATCTCTGGCACAGAAATAGGAGCCGGAATCCTCGTCCTGGAGGTTGTTCATGGTCAGTGTCACCGAGCTCTGCCCGTTGTCCCTGGAGATTGTGAAACGACCCTTGACAGACGGCGTGTACCAGGTGCTGCCACCATCCTTGCTGATCTCTGCAACCCATTCCAGCCCCTTCCCAGGGCTCTGTTGAACCCATTCCATGTGATAACTCCCAAAATCGAACCCGGATCCACGGCAGAGCAGAGTCAGGGACCCCCCGGGGTCTGCTTGGCCCCCCGGACTCCAGCAGGGTCAGGGTCATTTCTCCAGCCCTTAATCTTCACCACTTTTGCCCCAAATTCCCCTGGGAATCAAACAGTCCTGGAAAAACAGGATTCAGTTGCCAGGTGACACTAAAAGGTTAAAAAGTCAAAGCAAAGAAAACTCATCTCACTTCATCATTTTGAGGCCCTGCCCCATAAAAAAGGACCACCGACCCATTTCAAAGAACAAACCACAAATGCTTAATGGCTTTGTTGGCTAATTACCATACGAGGCAGGGAATGGGCTGTACCAGAGTTTTGGATGTGCATTTGTGTTTTGGGTGTTCAATACTCCTGGAGATAAAAAGCCCCCATGCCCATCTGTGGGTTGTGGTGTGCATTTGGGATCAATCCCTGGTGTCGTAATAAACTGACACTTTCTAATTTTAATTGTTAGAGAGTCTGTGTCCGTCATAGTTGGATATCGGTAATAGATCAATATCCATATTTTTAAATAAATCAGGTGTCCATTGCAGTCACCAGATTCATTAATTAAATTAACCAAGTTAAATGCAGGCGTCTGATTCATTAATGATTGGATCCAGTGTTAATTGCAAGAGTCCAATTAATTGGCCTGGGTTATGGCATGGAAATGTGAAAAGTTCAACCATTGACCAAAAATCCTGACCCCCGGCCCCACATGAAACCCTCGGAGTAAAGAATTAGACTGAATAATTATAATTAGTTTAAAATAACTCAGGATATTGTATCAATGGTTGATCTTTTCCCATCCCCATCTCCCCTTTTTCCCGCAGGGCTCCGGGCGGCCGTGACCCTGCTGGAGTCCAGGGGGGCCGAGCAGACCCCGGGGGGTCCCTGACTCTGCTCTGCCGCGGATCCGGGTTCGATTTCGGGAGTTTTGCAATGGAGTGGGTTCAAAAGAGCCCCGGGAAGGGGCTGGAATGGGTTGCAGGGATCAACCCCAATGGTAGCAGCACCAACTACACGCCATCCGTGAAGGGTCGGTTCAGGATCTCCAGGGACAACGGGCAGAGCTCGGTGACACTGACCATGAACAACCTCCAGGACGAGGATTCCGGCTCCTATTTCTGCACCAAATGCTCCTCCAGTGGCTATTTTGTTCCTATTTATGTTGGTGGTTATAGCTTTATTACTGCTGATGGTGNGCTCCTCCAGTGGCTATTTAGTTCCTATTTATGTTGGTGGTTATAGCTTTATTACTGCTGATGGTGGTATTGACTCCACCAACGCGATGGACCCTCAAAAGTCTCCTAACCCCAGATTCTTCTCCCAAATCCCAACCCATCCCCTTAAATCTTGTCCATTTTCCCCCCAAACTCCACCATCGCTGCCCCAACTCTCAACTTTCCCCCAGTTTTCACCATTTCCCCCAAATCTCAGCTATTTTCCTCCAAACTGGCCCCACTGGCGCAGGACCATCCCCCAAATCTCGGCCTTTCCACCCAGATTTCCCCTCCCTTCCCTTGTGACCCTTGGCCTGAACATCCCCCCATTTGGGGCAGCCCCAAATCTCCACCCCCGGCCCCAAACCTCGGCCGTGGGCACCAAACCCTGAGGGTTTGCCCCAAAAATTGGCCCCGAAGGTCGGGACGTGGGGCCGGGTGTTGAGGTCGGGGGTCAGTGGTGGAGATTTGGGGCAGAACCAGTTCAGAGTTGGGAAATGGGGACAGGAACAGGGTCAGGGGTTGGGTTTGGGGCACGGGGATGGGCTGAAAATGGACAAGAGGAGCAGCAACATTCCAACCACAGTTGGTACGACCATTTCTGGCACAGAAATAGGAGCCGGAATCCTCGTCCTGGAGGTTGTTCATGGTCAGTGTCACCGAGCTCTGCCCGTTGTCCCTGGAGATCGTGACCCGACCCTTGAACGATGGCGCGTAGTAGGTGCTGCCACTGCTGGTGATCCCTGCGATGAATTCCAGCCCCTTCCCGGGGCTCTGTCGAAGCCATTCCATGTAGTAACCCCGAAAAATTGAACCCGGATCCGCGGCAGAGCAGAGTCAGGGACCCCCCGGGGGGCTGGAGGTCCCCCCTGGACTCCAGCAGGGTCATGGCAGTTTCTAATGAAAATAATAAACAATTTTTAAAGTATACTATTAAAAAAGAAAATAAATAATAATTTTATTTCAATTTAATAACTAACTCCATGATTTTAATTTGGGGAACACAGTCAGGATTTTGGGTCAATGGTCGAGCTTTTCCCATCCCCATCTCCCCTTTTTCCTGCAGGGCTCTGGGCGGCCGTGACCCTGCTGGAGTCCGGGGGGGCCGAGCAGACCCCGGGGGGTCCCTGACTCTGCTCTGCCACGGATCCGGGTTTGATTTCAGGAATTTCCAAATGGAGTGGGTTCGACAGAGCCCCGGGAAGGGGCTGGAATGGCTCGCAAGAATTAGCAACAGTGGCACCACCGAATATGCACCATCAGTGCAGGGCCGGGTCAGGATCTCCAGGGACAACGGGCAGAGCTCGGTGACACTGACCATGAACAACCTCAAGGACGAGGATTCCAGCTTATATTTCTTTGCCAAAAGATATGATTCTTGTTGTGTTCCTGCTTATGCTTATGATGCTGATGTCGGTAGTGGTAGTTTGGCCCCGTCCCCATCTCGGTGTCCCCAGGTGTCCCCACAGCCCAGACCCTTCCCCCAAACCTCAGCCCCTGGCCCAGCTCTTGGCCCTTTGCCCCAGGTCTCCCCCGGCTGCCCCAATGCTGGACTGCTTGGGCTGCTTTGGCCCCAAACCCCAACCCTGGGCCCCAAACCCCAACCCTTGGCTCCAAACCCCAACCCTTGCCCCCACATTCCCTATCGTGGCACCAAGTCATAGCCACCAACCCAAATCTGCCCCATCGACTGTTTGAACAAAGTTTTGGGGAACTCGGATGAGACTCAGAGCCACCAGCTGAGGTTTGGGGCTGAANCCCTTGGCTCCAAACCCCAACCCTTGCCCCCAGATTCCCTATCGTGGCACCAAGTCATAGCCACCAACCCAAATCTGCCCCATCGACTGTTTGAACAAAGTTTTGGGGAACTCGGATGAGACTCAGAGCCACCAGCTGAGGTTTGGGGCTGAACCAGTTCCAGGTTGGGACTCAGGGACAGTAATGGGGCCAAGGGCTGCGGTCTGGGGAAAGGGTCTGGGATGGTGGATCTTTCCATGGCAAAGTCTGGAGGGTTCCCTGGGGTCAACTGGGGACACCGAGATGGGGATGGGGACAATACGATAACCAGCAGCAGCAGCACCAGCAGATTTCCCGCAGAAATAGGTTCCGGAATCCTTNCTGGAGGGTTCCCTGGGGTCAACTGGGGACACCGAGATGGGGGTGGGGACAATACGATAACCAGCAGTACCAGCGCCAGCAGATTTCCCGCAGAAATAGGAGCCGGAATCCTCGTCCTGGAGGTTGTTCATGGTCAGTGTCACNTGTCCCTGGAGATCCTGAACCGGCCCTTCACGGATGGATCATACCCGGTCCAGCCACTACTGCTGGTGATCTCCGTGGCTGCTTCCAGCCCCTTCCCGGGTCTCTGGCGCATCCAGCCCATCCCGAATTTCCCAAAATCGAACCCGGATCCGCGGCAGAGCAGAGTCAGGGACCCCCCGGGGTCTGCTCAGCCCCCCTGGACTCCAGCAGGGTCAGCGTCATTTTTTAGGCTGATCATTATTATTAAAAAATAAAAATAATATTATAATAAAAAAAAATTTAATTACTCTTTTTCAATTTAAGTTTTAAGTCCAAGGATTGATTTGGTCAGGATTTTGGGTCGGTGTTTGAGCTTTTCCCATCCCCATCTCCCCTTTTTCCCACAGGGCTCCGGGCGGCTGTGACCCTGCTGGAGTCCGGGGGGGGCGAGCAGACCCCGGGGGGTCCCTGACTCTGCTCTGCCGCGGATCCGGGTTCGATTTTGGGAAATTTGGGATGGTTTGGGTTTGACAGAGACCTGACAAGTTGCTGGAATGGATCGCAGGGATCAATAGCAATGGTGACAGCACCGGGTTTGCACCGTCTGTCAACAGCCAGTTCAGCATCTCCAGGGACAACGGGCAGAGCTCGGTGACACTGACCATGAACAACCTCAAGGACAAGGATTCCGGCTCCTATTTCTGTGCCAAATGTGCTGATGGTTATGCTGGTGCTGGTTATAGTGGTTGGGTTGGTATTTGGGGTTTTTAGCCCCATCCCTGTCACTGAGCACCAAACCTCAGCTGGTGGCTCTGGGTCTGACCCAAGTTACCCAAAACTTTGTGCAAAGGGCCAAGAGTTGGGTCTGATGGGGCAGATTTCAGTCCTCAGTTCCCAGATTGACTCAGTGCCAAGAGTGGAAATTTGGGACCAATGGTTGAGATTGGAGGGCCAAGGGTTGGGGTTTGGGGCCCAGGGTTGGGGTTTGGGGCCNGAGATTGGAGGGCCAAGGGTTGGGGTTTGGGGCCCAGGGTTGGGGTTTGGGGCCAAAGCAGCCCAAGTAGTCCACCATTGGAGCAGCCAGGGGAGATCTGGGGCAAAGGGCCAAGAGCTGGGCCAGGGGCTCAGGTTTGGGGGAAGGGTCTGGGCTGTGGGGACACCTGGGGACACTGGGATGGGGGCAGGGCAGGACTGGCATCACCACGATTAGGAGCAGCGTGACCACTAGAGGAGCATTTGGCACAGAAATAGGAGCGGGAATCCTCGNGTGACCACAAGAGGAGCATTTGGCACAGAAATAGGAGCCGGAATCCTCGTCCTGGAGGTTGTTAATGGTCAGTGTCACCGAGCTCTCCCCATTGTCCCTGGAGATGCTGAACCGGCCCCGCACTGAGGGCCTGTAGTTTGTGCTGCCACCATCACTGATCCCCCCAACAAATTCCAGCCCCTCTCCTGGTCTCTGGCGCACCCAGAACATGTCGTGACTCCCAAAATCGAACCCGAATCCGCGGCAGACCAAGGCCAGGGACCCCCCGGGGTGCTGGAGGTCCCCCCCGGATTCCAGCAGGGTCACGGCCCCCCAGAGATGGTTTAATATTAAACTTAAATATTAATAATTAATATTTTAAAATTATATAATTATAATAATTAAGATATATTATTATTTTTCAATTTAATTTTTTACTCTGAGGGTTTGATTTGGGTCAGTGTTTGAGCTTTTCCCATCCCCATCTCCCCTTTTTCCCGCAGGGCTCCGGGCGGCCGTGACCCTGCTGGAGTCCGGGGGGGCCGAGCAGACCCCGGGGGGTCTCTGACTCTGCTCTGCCGCGGATCCGGGTTCGATTTTGGGAGTAAATCAATGATGTGGATCCGCCAGAGACCCGGGGCAGGGGCTGGAATTCGTCGCAGGGATCTGCAGTGGTGGCAACCCCTACTATGCACCATCGGTCAACGGTCGAGTCACGATCTCCAGGGACAACAGGCAGAGCTCGGTGACACTGACCATGAACAACCTCCAGGACGAGGATTCCGGCTCCTATTTCTGTGCCAAATGCTCCTCCCGTGGTCACGCTGCTGCTCCTGATCGTTATGATGCCAGTGCTGGCCCCGCCCCCATCTCGGTGTCCCCAGGTGTCCCCACAGCCCAGACCCTTCCCCCAAACCTCAGCCCCTGGTCCAGCTCTTGGCCCTTTGCCCCAGATCTCCCCCGGCTGCCCCAATGCTGGACTGCTTGGGCTGTTTCGGGAAAGAAGGGACAGGAAGGATTTATGAATTGCCTCGTAAGAAATACTGGAGATATAAAACCCATGAGTGAAATAGAAATTAAATACAGCTCTGAGATGTGATCATGGCAGGCAGGAAGACGGGGATGAGCTGGAGATGGGTTGAAGGACAAGAAAAGAAAAGGACTCAGGAATCTCACCTTTCCACCTGCCAAAGGCATCAGGGAGAAAACAGGTAAGCAAAGCGTCTTTAGAGTTTAGAATATAAAGTGATGTGGTAATACAGCAGTTCTCATGGGCTGCAGGCAAAGTCTCTAGGGTTTGTATCTCATGCCAGTTGGTCACTGTAAATTAGAATATTCAGCACAAGAGGAGATATAATGGATTGGAACCAGGGCCTTTCTTCTCTTACCCTTTTTCCTGCCGTCTCTTGCCCTTCCTCTCTCTCTCCCTCTCTCTTTGGTGTTCCCTCCAGCCCAGGCTGGTGGCTGAAGGCAAAGCCCTCTTTACCCACAACCCTTGCAATAAAACCCTGCGTTTCTAGAATATCTCAGCTCTGCTGAGTTCCTTGTCCCTGCCCTCCACGGAAACCACTACATGGTGCAAACAGTGGAGATTTGGGGCTGAACCAGTTGCAGGTTGGGACTCACAGACAGGAACAGGGTCAGGGGTTGGGGGAAAGGTCTGGGGACATGGGGAGAGCTGGGGACACAGAGATGGGGACAGGACCAAAACCACCATCACCAAAACCAGCGCCAAGACCATCAGCATAAGAACCATAAATATTGTGACTCTTGGCACAGAAATAGACACCGGAATCCTCATCCTTGAGGTTGTTCATGGTCAGTGTCACCGAGCTCTGCCCGTTGTCCCTGGAGATCCTGAACCGGCCCCGCACTGACGGTGCCAATTCTGACCAGCCGCCATCACTGTGGATCCTGGTGACGAACTCCAGCCCCTGCCCGGGTCCCTGCCGCATCCACATCATTCCAGATTGTGCGAAATCGAACCCGGATCCGCGGCAGAGCAGAGTCAGGGACCCCCCGGGGGGCTGGAGGTCCCCCCCGGACTCCAGCACAGTCATGGTAGTTTGTAATTAAAATAATTACAATTTTTAAAGTATACTATTAGAAAATAAATAAATAATAATTTTATTTCAATTTAATAACTAACTCCATGATTTTAATTTGGGGAACACAGTCAGGATTATGGGTCAGTGGTTGATCTTTTCCCATCCCAATCTCCCCTTTTTCCTGCAGGGCTCTGGGCGGCCGTGACCCTGCTGGAGTCCGGGGGGGCCGAGCAGACCCCGGGGGGTCCCTGACTCTGCTCTGCCATGGATCCGGGTTCGATTTTGGACACTTTGCCATGTTCTGGCTGCGCCAGAGCCCCAGGAAGGGGCTGGAATGGTTCGCGGAGATCAACAGGGCTGGCAGCACCTGGTACTCATCGTCTGTGAAGGGCCGGGCCATGATCTCCAGGGACAACGGGCAGAGCTCGGTGACACTGACCATGAACAACCTCAAGGACAAGGATTCCGGCTCCTATTTCTGTGCCAGAAATGCTTTTCCGGGTGGGGCTTATGCTGCTGATCGTATTGACCTCATCACCCATGGCCCCGTCCCCAGGTGTCCCCTGTTGGTGTCCCAGGAAGGGGTGGAGGTGTCACTGAGTGCTGGGGACAAGGTGTGACCCTGCCCATT
>SWJQ01001638.1:36033-54226 GCA_007252995.1 Zosterops borbonicus
TTTTTTTATTTTTTCTTTTATTTTTCTCCATTTTCCCATTTTTCCCCCCATTTTTCTCGGTATTTTTTCCCTGACTTTTTTTCTCCCGATTTTTTTCTCCCGATTTTCCCTCTTTTTTTCTCTTTTTTCCTCATTTTCCCCATTTATTTTTTCACAATTTTCCCAATTTTTTCTCCTTTTTTTCGCCAATTTTCCCGATTTTCCCCCTTCATTTTATCCCATTTTTCCCTTCATTTTCGCCTCTATTTTTTCCCCATTTTCCCCTTCATTTTTTCCTTTTTTCCCCCCTCATTTTCCCCTTTATTTTTCCCTCTTTTTTTCCCATTTTCCCCTTAATTTTCCCCATTTTCCCCCCATTTTCCCTTTATTTCTTCCTCAATTTCCCTCTTTATTTTTCCGCCATTTTTATCCCATTTCCCCCCATTTTTTCCCGTTTATTTTTTCCTCCTTTTTTCCGCTTCATTTTTTCACCGTTTCCCCCATTATTTTTCCCCAATTTTCGGATCAAAATTTTGGACTTTCTTGGGCAGAAAAATTAAAAATTTTTTTTGGTCAAAAGTTTATATTTTGGGGCTGAAAATTTGAATTTTTTGACCAAAAAATTTGGATTTTTTGGTCAAAATTTTGGGGCCTTTCGGGGCTGAAAAATTGAATTCTTTTAGTCCTAAAATTGAATAATTTTTAGTCTAAAAATTTGATTTTTTTGGTCCTAAAATTTGAAAATTTTTTTAGTCCAAATTTTGGTGTTTTGGGGCTTTTTTTGAGTTGAAATGGTGGAAAAATTGAATTTTGGGTGAAATTTTGGGTAAAAATTGGATTTTTAGGGTTTTTTTAAGGTGAGTTTTGGGAAAAATGGAAATAAATTAAAATTAATTTAAATTAAATTAAAATAAATTAATTGGGGTAAAATGGGGCGAAATTGGTTAAAATAGAGAAAAATGGGGAAAAAATAATTTAAATTTAAAATGGAATTAAATGAGAAAAATGAGGAAAACTAAAAAAAATGAGAAAAAATGAGAAAAAAAATGAGAAAAAAAAAGAGAAAAATTTGAGGGAAAAAAAATTTTAAAAAGGAAAGAATTGAGAAAAAAAAAGAGAAAAAATGAGAAAAAATTTGAGAAAATCTGAGAAAAAAATGTGAAAAAAATGAGAATAAAATGAGAAAAATTTGAGAAAAAATGAGAAAAAATGTGGAAAATTTGAGGAAAAAATTGAGAAAAAAAATTGAAAAAAATTGAGAAAAATAAGAAAAAATGAGGAAAAAATGAGGAAAAAATGGAGATAAAAATTAAGAAAAAATGAGAAAAAATTGAGAAAAAATTGAGATAAAAATGAGAAAAAAATGGAGTAAAAATTAGAAAAATCAGAGAAAAAATGAGGAAAAAATTGAGAAAAAATGAGAAAAAATTTGAGAAAAAATTTGAGAAAAAATTGAGAAAAAATTGAGAAGAAACCGAGGAAAAACTGAAAAAAAATTAAAAAGAAATTAAAAGAAATTAAAGGGAATTGAAATTAAATTGAAATTAAATTGAAATTCAACTGAAATTAAATTGAAATTTAAATGAAAATAAATTGAAATTTAAATGAAATTAAAATTAAATTGAATTGAAATTAAATTAAATTTAATCGAATTAATTAAATTATATTAAATGAAATTGAAATAAAATAATTTAATTTAATTTAATTTAATAGAATTAAATTGTATTAAATCAAAGTAAATCCAATTAATTAAATTAAATTAAATTCTATCAAATCAAATCAAAATAAATCCAGTTAATTAAATTGAAGTAAAATAAATTAAATTAAATTAACTTAAATTAAAAAGAATTTTTCAATTCAATTAGATTGAATAAAATAAAATAAATTGAATTGAATTAAATTAAATTAAATTAAAATAAATTAAATTCATCCATTAAATTGAATTAAACTGAATTAAATTTTAATAAAATTAATTTAAATTAAACGACATTAAATTAAATTATTAAAATAAAATAAAATAAACAAAGAAATAAAATTTAAAATATTTAGAATTTCAAATAATTAAAAAATCAATAAAAAACCCAATTAAATCTCAATTAAAAAATCAATTAAAACTCAAATAAATCTCAATTTAAAAAATCAAAATTTTCCCTTTTTTCACCCAAAAATTCAAATTTTTCCCCCGAAACCGAAACGGCCCCAAAAAAGGAGAAATTTTGACCCCAAAATTTCGAAAACAACAAAAAAAGGGGAAGTTTTGGGGCTTTTTTGGGGGGCTGAAATTTTCCCTTTTTGGGGCTCAAAAACAACACCTGGAGAGGCAAAAAAATNTTTTTGGGCAAAAAAAATTGGATTTTTGGGCAAAAAATTGAATTTCAGAGAAAAAAAATTGAATTTTTTGGGTGAAAAAATCGAATTTTAAAGGAATACATTTGAATTTTAGAGGAAAAAAATNTTGAATTTTTGGGCAAAAAAATTGGATTTTTGGGCAAAAAATTGAATTTCAGAGAAAAAAAATTGAATTTTTTGGGTGAAAAAATCGAATTTTAAAGGAATACATTTGAATTTTAGAGGAAAAAAATTTGAGTTTTTAAGGAAAAAAATGCGGTTTTGGATGAAAAATTTGAATTTTTGGGGCAAAAAAATTGANTTTGAGTTTTTAAGGAAAAAAATGCGGTTTTGGGTGAAAAATTTGAATTTTTGGGGCAAAAAAATTGAATTTTTGGGGAAAAAAATATAATTTTTGGGTGAAAATTTTGAATTTTTGGGGGAAAAATTTGTATTTTGGAGAAAAAAAAATTGAATTTTTTGGGGTAAAAAGTTTGAATTTTAGAGAACAAAATTTGAATTTTGGGGGTGAAAAAATGTGAATTTTTAGAGAATTTAGGGTTTTAATTAATTTTAATTAGTTTTTAATTGGTTTTAATTGATTTTTAATAGGATTAATTTGGTTTTTATCGATTTTAATTGGATTTAATTAGGTTTTAATAGGATTGAGTTTTAATAGGTTTTAATCGAGTTTTAATAGAATTAATTGGGTTTTAATCAGTTTTAATTGGTTTTTAATAGAGTTAATTCGATTTTAATTGGTTTCAATTGGTTTTAGATAGTTTTTAATAGAATTATTAGGGTTTAATTGGTTTTAATCAGTTTTTAATAGGATTAATTAGGATTTAATCCATTTTAATTGGTTTTTAATAGGATTAATTAAGTTTTAATCAGTTTTAATTGGTTTTTAATAGAATCAATTTGGTTTTAATTGGGTTTTTTTTGGATTTAATAAGTTTTTGATGGGATTAATTGGTGATTAATCAGTTTTAATCGGTTTTTAATAGAATTAATTGGGTTTTAGTTGCTTTTAATTGCATTTAATTACTTTTTAATAAGTTTAATTGGGTGTTAATAGCTTTTAATCGGTTTTAATCGGGTTTTAATAGAATTAATCAGGTTTTAATTAATTTTTAATAGAATTAATAGGTTTTTATTGGTTTAAATTAGTTTTTAATAGAATGATTGGGTTTTAATCTGTTTTAATTGGTTTTATTAGATATTAATGATTTTATCTGATTATTAATTGAATTTATCCGATTTCAATGACTATAATTAGACTTGACCAGATTTTAATTGATTATTAATTTATTTAATAGCTCATTAATAATCCTTAATAATTAGTTTATTAATAGCAGTTTATTAGATTATTAATAATTAGTTAATAATCGTTAATAACTGCCCTTAATTTAATTTCTTTTAATTTAATTGATATTTATTTAATTGAATTGAATTGACATTAATAATTTAATCGCCATTAATTAATTTATGGGAATTAGAGGATTATTAGGGGCTTATGAGGGGAATTAATTGTGATTAATGAGAGGAGTTANAATGGGAATTAGAGGATTATTAGGGGCTTACGAGGGGAATTAATTGTGATTAATGAGAGGAGTTAATGAGGAATTGGTTTATACTGGTTTATACTGGTTTATACTGGTCTATACTGGTCCATACTGGTCTATACTGGTTTTACTGGTTTATACTGGTCTATACTGGTCTATACTGGTTTGGACTGGTTTAAACTGATTTGTACTGGTCCGGATTGGTCTGAACTTGTCCTGTACTGGTTTATACTGGTTTATACTGGTCTCATACTGGTTTTGACCGGTTTGCACTGGTTTGCACTGGTCTGGACTGGTCTATACTGGTTTATACTGGTCTATACTGGTCTATACTGGGAATAGTCGAGCTGGGACTGGTCTGGACTGGTCCATACTGGTTTATACTGGTGTCTACTGGTCTATACTGGTAGAGCTGGGGGGGCTGCAGGTGCCTGTACTGGTCCTGTACTGGTTTATACTGGTCCATACTGGTTTATACTGGTTTATACTGGGAATGGTAAAGCTGGGACTGGTTTTTACCAGTTTATACTGGTTTATACTGGTCTGGACTGGTTCATACTGGTTTGGACCGGTCCCAGCTCATACTGGTCTATACTGGTCCATACTGGTCCATACTGGTCTATACTGGGAATGGTAAAGCTGGGACTGGTTTTACTGGTCCAAACTGGTTTAAACTGGGAATTTTGGAGCTGAGACCAGTTTAAACTGGTCTGGATGGGTTTGGACTGGTCTATACTGGTTTGGACTGGTCTATACTGGTTTAAACTGGGAATGGTAGAGCTGGGACTGGTTTATACTGGTTTATACTCGTTTGGACTGGTCCCAGCTCATACTGGTCCTATACTGGTCCATACTGGTCTATACTGGGAATGGTAAAGCTGGTACTGGTTTATACTGGTTTATACTGGTTTATACTGGTTTATACCGGTCCCAGCTCATACTGGTCTATACTGGTCCATACTGATCTATACTGGTAAAGCTGGGGCAGCTCCAGGTGCCAGTACTGGTCCTGTACTGGTTTATACTGGTCTATACTGGGAATGGTAGAGCTGGGACTGGTCTATACTGGTTTATACTGGTTTGGACTGGTTTTTATTGGTCTAAACTGGTTTTACTGGTCTGGACTGGTTTTTACTGGTTTGGACTGGTTTATACTGGTCTCTACTGGTCAAGCTGTAAACTCTGAAAAATTCCAAAAAAATGGCAAAAAAAATCCTCTAAAAAATCGAATTTTCATTGCAATTTCGTCAAATTTTCACCGATTTTCACCAAATTTTTATTATTTTTCATCAAATTTCTTCCCCTTCATCTTCTCCTCGTGCCCTCGACCTCTTCCCCCTCTCCCCCTGCGGATCCACCACCCTTTTCTCCGGGGCCGTGGAGGATTCCGATAAAAAGTCAAAATTTTCCTGGGGAAAAATGCGAAATTCTTTTAAAAAATGTGAAATTTTCACTGAAAATGGAAAATTGCAACAAAAAATGGGATTTTTTTGTGTAAAATCAGTGAGATTTTCCATAAANTTTTTTTGTGTAAAATTCAGTGAGATTTTCCATAAAAATTGGGTTGGGATTGGAATTGGGTGGTCAGGACACAAAAATTGGGAAATTTTGTCCAAAAATGATGATTTTTCACCAAAAATGCGAAATTCAGGTTAGAAAATGTGAATTTTCCCTAAAAAATTGGGGTTTTTCACTAAAAAATGGGAATTTTTCACTTAAAAATGGGAAATTTTGACTTAAATCCAACCAATTGTCAAAAAAATGAGTCAAGACTAAAAATCCTAAAAAAATAAAAAAAAATGACAAAAAAATCACATAAAAAATGGAATTTTTGTCGTAATTTAGTCAAATTTTCGTCATAATTTTGTCAAATTTTCACCGATTTTCTGCTAAAAAATGTGAATTTTCACTAAAAAATGGGAACTTTTCACTATAAAAGAGCCAATTTTCAAAAAAAATTAATCAGGACAAAAAAAATCCACAAAATTCCCAAAAAAATCACCCAAAAAATCGAATTTTTGTTGTAAATTCATTGTCATTTCATCAAATTTCCTCGTAATTTCGTCAAATTTTCGCCCAATTTTGTCCCAAAAATGAATCAAAAAATGATCCCAAAAATGAACCAAAAAATTCACCAAAATGTCCCAAAAATGAATCAAAAAATTATCCCAAATGTCCCAATAACGAACCTAAAAATGGTCCCAAAAGATCCCAAAACTGAACCAAAAAAGGAACCTAAATATCCCCAAAATAAACCCAAAAATTACCCCAAAAATCATCCAAAATGACCCATAAAATATCCCCAAAATTCACCAAAATGTCCCAAAAATGAACCCAAAAATAATCCCAAATATCCCAAAAAAGTTAAATTTTTCCTCCCAAATTTTAACATTTTACTTCCCAAATTTTAGGAGTTTTCTTGCCCAAATTTTAAGGATATTCTTGTCAATTTTTTCCCCATTTTCTCCCAAATTTTTGAATTTTCCTTCTCAATATTTTTAGGATTTTCCTCCCAAATTTCGACCTTTTTTTCCTCAAAAAAATTGCACATTTTTTCAAATTTTTCACCAAAAATTCTCATTTTTTCATCATTAGGATTTTCTCATCCAAACTTTTACGTTCTTCCTCCCATTTTTAAATGTTTTTTTCTCCAAATTTTGTGATTTTTCTTCCCAAATTTTGACGGTTTTTCCTCCCAATTTTTTTTTAGTTTTTCNGCGTTTTTTCCTCCCATTTTTAAATGTTTTTTTCTCCAAATTTTGTGATTTTTCTTCCCAAATTTTGACGGTTTTTCCTCCCAATTTTTTTTTAGTTTTTCTTCGCAAATTTTTATGGGTTTTTTCCCCAAATTTTTAGGATTTTTCCTCCTAATTTTTGCTATTTTTCTTCCCGAATTTTTATGGTTTTTTATTCCCAAATTTTAGGATTTTCCCACCCAAATTTTACCATTTACCTCCCAAATTTTAGGGGTTTTCTTTCCCAATTTTTTAGGATTTTTCCTCCCAAATTTTAGGGATTTGTGCCCAAATTTTTGAGGTTTTCTTGCCCAAATTCTTATGGTTTTTTCTTCCCCAATTTTGCGATTTTTTTCTCTCAATTTTTTTACCATTTTCTTGCAAATTTTTGAATTTTCCCTCCCAATATTTTCTGATTTTCCTCCTAATTTTTTTACCATTTTCTTCCAAATTTTCGAATTTTCCTCCCCAATTTTTTTCGGATTTCCTCCCCAATTTTACCATAAAAATTTCAAATTTTTTCCCCAATTTTGAAATTTTTTTCCTCTATTTTTCCTCCAAAAAAAAAAATCCAAATTTTCACTATTTTTTTCACCAAAAATTCTCATTTTTCACTCCAAAACCAGGTCCTGGTTCTCTGATCTCAGCCACTCCTGTTCTCAGGGGTGTTTTTTTTATTATTATTTTTTTCTCCCAATTTTTTTAGGATTTTTCTGCCAATTTTTAGGATTTTTTCTTCCTAATTTTTGCGATTTTTCCTCCCAATTTTTTAAGGATTTTTTTCTTCCTAATTTTTTTTGGATTTTCCTCCCACACGTTAAGATTTTTGCTCCCAAATATTTTACGTTTTTTTCTTCCCAAATTTTGAGATTTTTTTGCTGCCAAATTTTGAGATTTTTCTCCCCAAATTTTAAGGATTTTCTTCTCCGTTTTTACCGATTTTCTTCCAAATTTTCGTTCCCAAATTTTTTAGGACTTTCCTTCCCAAATTTTACCATTTTCCTCCCAATTTTTACGATTTTCCCTCCCAAATTTTCAGGATTTTCTTGTCAATATTTTTACCATTTTCTTCCAAATTTTGACATTTTCTCCTCAAATTTTTCGAGATTTTCCTCCCAAATTTTAGGGGTTTTCTTGCCCAAATTTTCAAGGATTTTTCTTCTCCATTTTTACAATTTTCTTCCAAATTTTACGATTTTCATTCTCAATTTTTTTACGCCTTCCTCCCAAATTTTGTGATTTTTCTTCCCAAATTTTGACTTTTTTTTCCTCTCAAATCTCTTACGATTTCCTCCCAAATTTTACCATCAAAATCTGAATTTTTTTCCCCAAATTTCCAGGATTTTTTTCCCTATTTCTCCTCCAAATCTTTATGATTTTCACCAAAATTCCTCTTTTTTCCCCCCAAAATTTAACCAGGTCCAGGCTCTGTGACCTCCTTGACCCCTGTAATGACTCTCCACCCTCCGTCGTGCGAGGAATTCCAGGGGCCCGACCGAAACTCCTCCCGCCTGTGCCAAATCCGCAGGCCCCGCCCCCTCCTGCCCAGCCACGCCCCCATCCGGTGGCTCCGCAACGGGAACCCCGTCAGCGACGGCCCCGCCCCGGAACTTCCGGCGCCGACGGGTGTTTCTGGCCTTTACGTCACCGGAAGTCGGTTGGTGGTGACCGAGGCCGAGTGGGAACAGGGAGACGTTTTTACCTGTTTCACCGACAGGGAGATGAGGAACACCAGTAAAGCCATGGAGTGTGGATGTGAGGGAAAAAAATGGGATTTTTTGGGGGAAAAAAATGGGATTTTGGGGGGGAAAAATGAAAAAAAAATGGGATTTTTAGGGGGAAAAAAAATGAAAATATTATAATTTTTTGGGTTATTTTGGGGAAAAAAACCAAAAAAAATTGGGGGTTTTGGGGGAAGAAATGGAAAAAAATTGGAAATTTTTTGCAGAGAAAGTGAAAAATATTTGGGGTTTTTGAGTCATTTAGGGGGAAAAAAAAACCAAAAAAACTTGGGGGTTTTGGGGTGATTTTTGGGGGGAAAATGGAAAAAAATTGGGGTTTTTCTGGGGAAATAACAAAAAAAATTGAGATTTTTGTGGGGAAAAGGAATATAAAATTTGGGGATTTTTTTGGGAAAAAACAAAACAAAATTGGGGATTTTTGGAGGTAAAACAAAAGAAATTGGGGATTTTGGGGTGACAAGACAAAAAAAATTGGGGATTTTGGGGGAAAATAACCAAAAATGTGGGTATTTTGGGGAAAAAACTAAAAAATTTTGGGTTGTTTTGAGGGAAAAAATGAAAAAAATTGGGGGTTTTAGGGGGGAAAAAATGAAAATATTGTAATTTTTTTCATTGTTTTGGGGAGAAAAATAATGGAGATTTGAGGGAGAAAACAAAAAAAAAAAATGGTATTTTTCGGTTATTTTGTCAGGAAAAAAACAAAAAATATTTGACCATTGAGTCAACACCAACCATAACTTTGGGTGAAAAAGACCCCAAACCATCATCCAACCATTATTTTGGGCAAAAACCACCCAAAATCATCTTCAAAGATCCCCCAGTTGACCCCAAATTTCCCCCCCCCAACAGACGGCGACCAACCCCTGGTTGGGTGGAGCCGATTCCTCCGGCTTTCGCCGACATCTTCCACGAGCAATCGGCCCGGCTGACCTGCCGCGTGTCCAACATGGCCGCCGGCAGCACCGAGGGCCTGGAGGTGACGTGGCTGAAGGAGGACGGCAAAGTCTTGGCCACCAATACGTCGGCGCCGTCGCTGCAGCCCAACGGGTTGTTGGTGGACGAGGGCGTGGCCACGGTCACCGTCGAGGCCTAGAATTCAAGATGGTGGAAAGTTGAGGTGGGAATCCAAGATGGTGGAATTGGAATTGGGTTGGGAATCCAAGATGGCTGAAAGTTGGGGTAGGGGTTGGAATCCAAGATGGCTGAAATTGGGATTGAATTGGAGGTCAAGATGGTGGAAAGTTGGGTTGGAGTTGGAATCCAAGATGGCTGAAATTGGGGTTTTGTTGGAGGCCAAGATGGCTGAAATTTGGGTTGGGGTTAGAATTCAAGATGGCTGAAAGTTGAGGTTGAGTTGGAATCCAAGATGGTGGAAATTTGGGTTTGAGTTGATATCCAAAATGGCCAAAAATTGGGTTGAGTTGCAGGCCAAGATGGTGGAAATTTGGGGTGGGATTGGAATTCAAAATGGCCGAAAGTTGAGGTTGGAATCCAAGATGGCTGAAAGTTTTAGTAGGTTTAGAATTCAAGATGGCAGAAATTGGGTTGAGTTGGAGGCCAAGATGGTGGAAAGTTAAGGTTGGGTTAGAATTCAAGATGGCAGAAATTGGAATTGGGTTGAGAATCCAAGATGGTGGAAAGTTGGAGTGCAGTTGGAATCCAAGATGGTGGGAAGTGGAGGTTGGGGTGGAATCCAAGATGGCCGAAAATGGGTAAAATTGGGAGTCCAAGAGGGTGGAAAGTTGGGATGGGGTTTGAATCCAAGATGGCCGAAATTGGAGTTGGGGTTGGAATCCAAGATGGATGAAAATTAGGTTGAGTTAGAATTCAAGATGGCCAAAAATTGTATTGGAATTTAAGATGGCTGAAAGTTGAGTTGGGAATCCAAGATGGTGGAAATTTGGGGTGGGTTAGAATTCAAGATGGCGGAAATTTGTGGTCAATTTGAGTCCAAAATGGCCGAAAAGTGAAATGGGATTGGAATTCAAGATGGCCAAAAATTGGGTTAGAATTCAAGATGGTGGGAAGTTGAGTTTGAAATCCAAGATGGCCGAAAATTGAGGTTGGGTTGAAATTCAAGATGGCTGAAAGTTGAGGGGGGGTTGAAATTCAAGATGGCTGAAAATGGGGTTGAGTTGGAGGCCAAGATGGTGGAAATTTGGGAGAGTTGGAGGTCAAGATGGCTGAAAGTGGAGGTGGGGTTGGAATCCAAGATGGTTGAAGGTTGATTTGGGTGTGAATCCAAGATGGTGGGAAGTTGAGTTGGAATCCAATATGGCTGAAAATTAGGTTGGGTGGGAATCTAAGATGGTGGAAATTTGAGGTGGGATTGGAGGCCAAGATGGCGGAAAGTTGGGGTTGGGGTTGGAATCCAAGATGGCTGAAAGTTGTAGTAGGTTTAGAATTCAAGATGGTGGAAATTGGGTTGAGTTGGAGGCCAAGATGGTGGAAAGTTGGGTTGGAGTTAGAATACAAGATGGCTGAAAATTGAGGAGTTGGAGGCCAAGATGGTGGAAATTGGGGTTGAGGTTGAAATCCAAGATGGCTGAAAATTCAGGGCGGGGTTGGAGGCCAAGATGGTGGAAAGTTGGGGTGGGGTAAGAATTCAAGATGGCGGAAATTGAGGTGGGACTGGGGTCCAAGATGGCTGAAAGTTGAGGTTGAGTTGGAATCCAAGATGGTGGAAAATTGGGATGGGGTTGGAATTCAAGATGGCCGAAATTGGAGTGGGTTAGAATTCAAGGTGGCTGAAATTGAGGGGGAGTTGGAGGCCAAGATGGCGGAAAGTTGGGGTTGAGTTGGGAATTCAAGATGGCTGAAAATTGAGGGGGAGTTGGAGGCCAAGATGGCGGAAAGTTGGGTGGGGTTAGAATTCAAGATGGCCAAAATTGAGGTGGGATTGGGATCCAAGATGGCCGGAAATTGAGGGGGATTGGAATTCAAGATGGCTGAAATTGGAATTGGGTTCAAATCCAAGATGGCTGAAAGTTCAGGTTCAGTTTGGGATCCAAGATGGTGGAAATTTGGGGTTGAGTTGGAGGCCAAGATGGTGGAAAATTGGGGTGGGTTAGAATTCAAGATGGTGGAAATTTGGGGTTGAGTTTTGAATCCAAGATGGCTGAAAATTGAGGGGGGGTTGGAGGCCAAGATGGCCGAAAATTTCCATTTATTTCCTACTTTTATTTCCATTTATTTTCCATTATAATTTCCCTTTATTACCACATTCATTTCCATTTACTCCCATTTATTTCCCACATTTTATTTCCTTTTATTTCCTACATTTATTTCCATTTATTACCTATTTAATTTCCATTTATTCTCACATTTATTTCCATTTATTCTCCATTATTATTCCCCATTTGCTCCCATTTATTTCCCACTGTTACTTCCATTTCTTCTCACATTTATTTCCATTTATTTCCCATGTATTTTTTCCATTTATTCCCCTATAATTTCCTCATTTATTTCCATTTATTTCCCACTTTTATTTCCATTTATTGCCACACTTACATCCTGTTTACTCCCATTTATTTTTCACTTATATTTCCATTTATTCTCCATTATTTTTCCCATTTACTCCCATTTATTTCACACTTTTATTTCCATTTATTCTCCATTTATTTCCCCCATTTATTTCCATTTATTCCCATTTATTCCCCCATTTATTTCCATTTATTCCCATTTATTCTCACATTTATTTCCATTTCTTCCCCATGTCTTTTTTCCATTTATTGTCACATTTCTTCCCCATTTATTTCTCACTTTTATTTCCATTTATTACCTACTTTAGTCTCCACTTATTATCACATTTATTTCCATTTATTACCACTTATATTTTCCATTTATTCTCACGTTTATTTCCATTTATTCTCCATTATTTTTCCCCATTTATTTCCCATTTATTTCCCACTTATATTTCCATTTATTCTCCATTTATTCCCCACATTTAATTCCATTTATTTTCCTCATTTATTTCGATTTATTCTCAATCATTTTTCCCCATTTATTTCGATTTATTCTCACATTTATTTCCATTTATTCCCATTTATTTCCTACAATTTTTCCCCATTTTCCCCAAATTTTTCCCCATTTTTCCCAATGTACCCCCAACATCTCCAGACCCAAAATCCTGATTTTTTTCACCCAAATTTTTCTGCAGAAAAATGTGATTTTGCATGAAAAAATGGCGCTTTTTTGGTCAATTTTTTGGGTTTTTACGTCGTTTTAGACCAAAATAATGAGAATTTTTAAAGAAAAAATAAGTGTTTTTCACCAAAATGGGTTTGGAGACAAAAAATGAAGTTTTGCCCAAAAATTGGGGTTTTCGCCCCAAAAATGTCTGTTTTGACCTTCTTTTCCCACCAACAATGAAAATTTCCCCAAATTTTATGGAAATGTTCCATAAAAATCTGATTTTAAACCCAAAATGCAAATTTTCCCCTCAAAAATCCAATTTTCCCCCTGTTTTCCCCAAAACGACCTTTTTTCCCCAAAAAAACCCTTTTTTTCCACCCAAAAAACCCCTTTTCCCAAAAATTCCCCACTTTTTCCACCAAAAATCAAATTTTTCCCCCCAAATCGGCTTTTTTCGTCCCATGAAATTCAGTTCCGACCCTGATTTCCCACCAAAAACTGAATTTTTCCCCAAAATCGACTTTTTCCACCAGAAAAAATCTATTTCAACCTTCTTTTCTTACCAAAAATCAAATTTTCCCAATAATCGGCTTTTTCACCCCAAAAAACTCCATTTTGACCCTTTTTTTCCACTAAAAATCTGAATTTTCCTCGAAATGCAAATTTTCCCCTCAAAAATCCAAATTTTCCCCTCAAAATCCAAACTTTTTCCCCAAAATTTGGCCTTTTTCACCCAAAAAATTTCATTTTTACCAAATTTTCCCATAAAAATCTTATTTTTGCCTCAAAAATATGAATTTTTCCATCAAAAAATCGAAATTTTCCCCCAAAAATTCATATTTTCCCTTAAAATCCAAATTTTCTCCTCAAAAATCCAAATTTTCCCGCAAAATTACGAATTTTTCTCCCAAAATCCAAATTTCCCTCCAAGAATCTTAATTTTCCCTTAAAATCCAAATTTTCCCCTCAAAAACCCAAATTTTCCCATAAAATCTAATTTTTTTCCCCAAAATACCCATGGTTTATTTTTTTTCCCCAAAAAAACCCCAATGTTTCTAAAAATTCCCTTTTTTCCCCAAAAAATCCCATTTTTCCCCAAAATTTCCCATTTTTCCCCAAAAAATCTCCCTTTTTTTCCCCCAAATCCACCTTTTTTCCCCAAAAAAATTCACATTTTTCCATTCCACGACCCCAAAAATTCCCCAAAATCCCCAAAATTTCCCCCCTAAAAGTTCCGCCATTTTCTCCCAAAAAAATAAAGATTTTTTTTGCTCAAAAATTTCCTTTTTTTTTGTTTAAAATTCAAATTTTTCCACCCCAAAAAATCCCCCAAAATTTCCCAATTTTGCGCCGCCAATTTTGCCCAAAATGGTCAAAATTTTCCCCCCCAAAAAGGAATTTTAACCGAAAAAAAAAAATCAGGAATTTTTGGGATTTTAAATTTCCCAACTTTAGGGAGAAAAAAAGGAAAAAAAAAGGAAAAAAAAAAAGACCCAAATTTACACGATTTTACCCCCAAAATTCACAAAAAAACCCAAAAATTTTATTTATTCCTCCAAAATCCACAAAATTTCCCCCAAAATTGCCCAAAAATCCCAATTTTTTCCCCAAATTTGGAAAAAAAATTTGACAAAACTTCCAGATTTTTTCTTAAAATTGAGGAAAATTCACCCAAAAATTTCCCAATTTCTTTCCAAAATTTGCTAAAATTTGATCAAAGTTCCCAATTTTCCCCAAAACTGAGGAAAATTCACCCCAAAATTCCCCAATTTTCCCCGAATTTCGAGAAAATTTGACAAAATTTCCCAATTTTTCGCCCCAAATTGAGGAAAATTCACAAAAAAATTCCCAATTTTCCCCCAAAATTTGATCAAATTTCCCCATTTTCCCCAAAATTCCCCAAAATTCCCAAACTTTTTCCAAAAATTAGGGAAAATCCCCCCNGATTTTTGGGTAAAATTTGGGGGAATTTTGGGTAAAATTTGGGGGATTTGAAACCATTTTTTGTAAAAACTCCCCAAATTTGGTCAAAAAGCCCCAAAATTTGACCAATTTCCCTCAAATTTGGGTCGAACTCCTTAAAATTGACTCAAAAGTGTCAAAATTTGAATTAAAAACACCCAAAATTGAGTCAAACTCCCCCAAATTGGGTCAAAAACATCAAAATTGAATAAAATTCTGTCAAATTTGGGTTTAAAAGTTCCAAAATTGGGCAAACCCACCAAAATTTGAGAAAAAAAAAGAAAATTCCTCAAAAATCATCAAAATTCATCAAAATGCCCCAAAATCGCCCAAATTTGACCCAAAAATTCTCAATTTTTACTCAAATTTCTCAAAATTCGCTCAAAACTCACAAAAATTGATCAAATCTATAAAAATTGGGTCAAAATCCCCCCAAAATACATAAAAATTCATTAAAATTCATCAAAATTTATCAAAATTCACCAAAAATTCTCAAATTTGAGCCAAAAATTTTCAAATTTCACCCAAACCCCCCAAAAATCTCCCAAATTTCCCCCAAAATTTTAACATTTTTGGTCAATTTTACCCAAAAATTGTAAAATTTTGATGAATTTTAGTCCAAAATTTGTAATTTTTGGTCGATTTTTCACCAAAAGTTTGGTTTTTCGACCCAAATTTTTTCTCACGGGAAAAAAAAAAAATGTGGTTTTGGGGTTTGAGAAAAACAGGAAGAAATTTGAGTCAAAATTTGGGTCAAAATGAAAAAAATTTGGGTCAAAAAGAAACAAAATTTTGACCAAAATCGAGAAAATTTTGGGTGAAAAACAAAGAATTTCTCACGAGGAGGGAAAAAATGGGGAGAAATTTGAGGTTTTTTTGGTGAATTTGGGAGAATTTTGGAGATTTTTTGTGGGGTTGGAGAGAAAATGGGGCAAAAATGTGAATTTTGGGGTAAAAAAATTTCAATTTTGGGGGGATTTTGGAGCCAAAATTTGAAATTTTTGGAATTTTGGGGTAAAAAAGGGGAATTTTGGGGGGATTTTGGGGGAAAATTGAATTTTGAGGTCAAAAAAGGGAATTTTTTGAATTTTGGGGTAAAAATTGGAAATTTGGGGCGAAAAATGTGAATTTTTTGGGATTTTGGGGCCAAAAAAAGAAATTTTGGGGAACTTTAGCGACAAAAAGGGGATTTTTTGGGATTTTGGGGAAAAATTGGAAATTTTTGAAGATTTTGGGGAAAAAATTGAGGATTTTTCGAGAATTTTGGGGATTTTCGGTCCAAAAAAGGGGATTTTGGGGCAAAAAATGGGATTATTTTTGGATTTTGGAGGCAAAATTGGATTTTTTGGGGGGTTTTGGGGCTAAAATTTGAATTTATTGACCGAAAAAATCCCAAAACAAATAAAATTTTCCCCCAAAAAATCTTCTTTGTTTTCCAGGATCTCAAAGGACCTGAAAAAAAAAAGAAAAATTTGCATAATTTAATTTTCCTTTTTAAAATTATTTTTCTTTTTAATATTATTTTCTTTTATTTGATTTGAAACCTTTTGCATGAACTAAAATCACCTTGAAGAAAGTAAATTTATTTTATATAATAATAATAATATTAAATTAATTAATTAATTAATAATGAAGATTAATAGATAATAATAGAAATATTAATTGATTTACTAAATCAAATTATCATTATTAATAACTAATAATTATAATATCATTAATAATAATTTCATTTTAAAAATAAATAACAATAACTAATGAATAATAATACTCATAATAACAATTTAATTAACAAATGATATAATAATAATAAAAATTACTTAATAATATTAATAATAATTTAATTAACAAACTATATAATAATAAATTATTCAATAACAATATCAATTAATACTTCAATAAATTAAATGATAATTATTAAATAATAATTATTGATAATCAATTTAATGAAATTAATAATATATTAGTAAATAATAATACTATTAATAGTAATTTAATTAACAAATTATATAATAATAGAATACTTAATAATAATACTAATAATGCTTTAATCCCTAAATTAAATAATAAATAAATAAATAATATTATTAATATTAACCATCTATTTCAGAAATTAAATAATAATAAACTACTAAACAATAATTTTAATAATAATAATTTAATTAATCTATTAAATCCAGATTAATAAATAAGTATCGATAATAATAATATTGATAATAATGATTCACATAAATGATATAATAATACTAAATTATATAATACTAAATTTTTAAATAATAATAATACTAGTCTAAGTAGTAAATTTAACAAAAACGATTTGAATTTTAAAATGAATTTGCATTAAATTTGCATAAATTTGCATAAATTTGCATAGCTGGTGACCTTGAANCTGATGACCTTGAACCAGGTGACAGCGGTGGTGATTTAACTAACAAATTATATAATAACATTAAATTCCTTAATAATAATATTAACAAACTATAAAAATATAAAAATATGTTAACAAATTATATAACAATAATAATTAACAAATTAATAATACTATTAATAATAATGTTAATAATATTAGTAATTTAATTAACAGATTAAATAATTATTAAAAAATTATTTAATAATAATACTAATAGTAATTTATATTAGTGATTTGTACAAATACTAATAATAATTTGTATTAATATTAATAGTAATTTTTAAAATTAAATAATAATTAATGAATAATAATCTTCACAAAAATCCCACCTTTATCAGGGTGACGGCGGTGCCGTAGCAGAGGCTGAGCAGGAACAGGACCATGAAGGTCCCCGAGGTCCAGAGGGCGGAGCCTGAGGGTTCTGGCCCCGCCCCCTCCCACAGGTACAGCCCAGGGCAGGGCGGGGGGACTGCGGGAAAATGGGAATTTTGGTTAAAAATATTGAAAATAAATAGGGGAAAAAATGGGGGAAAAATGGGGAGAAAATGAGGGAAAAATGGGGGGAAAATGGAGAAAATACGGTTGAAAAAAGGGGAGAAAATTGGGGGAATATGGGGAGGAAAAGGTTAAAAAAAAGGGGAGAAAATGGAGAAAAAATGTTGGAAGAAATGGGGGAGAAATGAGGGAGAAAAATGGCAAAAAAGGGTTAAAATTGGAGAGAAAATGGGGAGAAAATTATTAAAAATGGTGAGAAAATGGTGGGGGAAAATGGGGAGAAAATGGGGAGAAAATGAAGGAAAAAATATTGGAAAAAATGGGGGAGAAAATGGGAAAAAATAGGGGAGAAAATGGGGGGAAAATGGGGGAGAAAATGGTGGAAAAAATGAGGGAAAATGGGTGAAAAAATGGCAAAAAAGGTTTAAAAATGGGGGGGAAAAAGAGGCAAAAAATGGGGGAAAAAATGGAAGAAAAAAATGGGGAAATATGGGGAAAAAAAGAGGAGAAAATGGGGGGGAAATGGGGGAAAAAATGGAGAAAAAATGGGGAGTAAATGGGGAAAAATGGGGGAGAAAATGGTTAAAAAAAGGGGGGAAATTGGCGGGAAATGGAGGAAAAATGGGGACAAAATTGCAAAAAAATAGGGTTAAAATAGTGGAAAAATGGGGGGAAGATGGGGGAAAAAATGGGGGAAAAATAAAGAAAAAAATAGTAAAAAAATGGGGAGAAAATGGCACAAAAAATAGGGAGGAAAATAGGGGAGAAATGGGGAAAAATGGAGAATAAAAAGAAGAAAATAAAGGGAAAAAATGGGGGAAAAAAGAAGAAGAAATGGAGAAAAAA